>CM055097.1:24165436-24423081 GCA_029204225.1 Diphasiastrum complanatum | reverse complement strand
TTTGTCAAAGTGTGGGAAGAGATGTGAAGCATGCAGCCTCTGAAAGGCTCACAAACTACCCTTCTCAAGATCTACATCTATGATCAAACCTCTCCTATTGAACTCATCCATTCGGATGTTCATAGTTTTTCACATGAGTCTAATGGTGGTGCCAAGTACTATGTAATCTTCATTGATGACTATTCTAGATTTTGTTGGTGTACCTCTTGTCTAGCAAATTAATGGTGTTTGATCTCTTTTGTAAAGGTTCAAAGGACTTTGGTAAGAAAATCAACTTAGTACCAAGATTAAGGTATTAAGAAGTGATAATGGAGGTGAATATATCTCCCAATAAGTTGATTGACTGTTGTAGTTCTAATGCATAAGAGAGAGTTGTCATGTCCATACACCCCTCAACAAAATGGAGTGAGTGAGAGAAGAAATAGATCTCTTTGTGAGTGTGCTAAGGCCTTAAGGCTAGATGCTTCTCTATCCAAACCCATTTTGGGCGTGAAGCAATAACTTGTCGACTATTTGTGCAATAGATTGCCAAACCAAGCCATTGGATGATCACACCATTTGAAGCTCTATTAGGAGAGAAGCCCAATCCAAGGATCTCAAAGTTTTTGGATCCACTTGCTATGTACACCAATCCTTGGATAAGAGAAGGAAGGATGATGCAAAACATACATCAAAGGCATCTTTGTGGGATATGGTGAGAATAGCAAAGGTTATAGAGTCTTCAATCCCATCACTAGCAAGGTGATAGTGAGTAGGGATGTTATTTTTTATGAAGGACATGCTTGTGATTTGGATGATAATGCTACTAATCATCTTGATGCCAAGGATCATTCCTAGGATGGAGGAGGAGCCTTCCAAGTGAAGAAGAACTTGAGGATCCACCCTCAAGATGCAAGAACTCCAAGAACTCCAAGAGATCTACAAGGGCAAGATCCCGAGCCATTGAGGCTCACCTATGATAGTCAAGGTGATCAAAGGGAAGGCTCATCATCTTTCACAACTTACACCTTTCTTACTTCAATGTTAGAAGAGCCAACATGCTATGAAGATGCTTGTAAGTCTAAAAGTTGGATGATGCTATGCAAGTAGAGTATGATGCTCTTATTGAGAATCATACTTGGGATCTTGTGGATCCCTCAAGGGAAGAAACCTCTTGATTGCAAAGTGGGTGTTTAGATTGAAGTATAATCAAGATGGATCAATAAGCAAGCATAAAGCTTAGGCTTGTTGTTAAAGGTTTTTTACAAACCAAAGGCATTGATTATGATGAGACTTTTGCTCTTGTGGCTAAGCATGTTACTATCAGGTTGATCATAGTCTTGCTACAACCTTTCAATTGGGAGCTATTCCAACTTGACTTCACAAATGCATTCCCTCAATGTTATTTGGAGGAAGAGATCTACATGAGGCAACCTGAGGGTCTTCATCAAGGCAAATCATGAAGGAAAGGTGTGTTTTTTGAAGAAAGAGCCTTTATGGGCTCAAGCAAGCACCTAGAGCATGGTACTCTAGGCTAAACTCTTTTCTCATTTCCATCATTTTGTAGTTAGTGCCTATGATCCATCATTGTATATAAGTTTTCATGATGGCATGATCATTATTCTTGTTTTGTATGTAGATGACATTATCTTGAGTGGTAATGATCTAGATGGAATTAGAGATGTAAAAATTGCTTTAGCAAAAGAGTTTAAGATGGTAGATCTCAGCCTATTGAGCTTCATTCTTGGAATAGAGGTTATTAGAGGATGTGATTTTAGCTTCATTGTCAATCTAAATATGCTACATCCATCCTAGATAGATCTGGAATGAAGAATTGTAAAGGCATTGAGACACCAATGGAGCAACATGTAAGAGCATCTATTGATTGTGATAAAGCATCTTTTGAGAACATCACATTATATAGAAGGCTTATTGGCTCCTTGATCTATTTAACTATAACTAGACCTAATCTTAGTTATAGTGTTGGAAAGTTAAGCCAATTCATGCAAATTCCTCTAGTTTCACATTGGAAGATGGCCAAAAGAGTTCTTAGATACATTTCATTCACTAAGAATTTTGGTATTTTTGTATAGAGGAAACTAATCTTGGCTTAAGAGCCTATAGTGACTCGGGATTTTGCAGTGGACAAAGTGGATAGAAGATCAACAAGTGCCTTTGCCACCTTTCTATGTGATGGAATAGTATCATGGCTTTCCAAAAGCAAGATACCATCCCCCTATCTTCCACAGAATTCGAATACAAGGCCCTTGACATCAACATGCAAGGAGGTCTTGTGGCTCAAAAGGCTATTGGTGGAGCTTCATTTCATGGAGGAGGAGATCCCTATCATCTATTGTGACAACCAATCAGTCCAATCACTTGCAACTAATCCTACATTCCATGCAAGGAGCAAACACATCGAAATTGCTCATCATTTCGTGAGAGAAAAAGTGCAAGCTAGAGAGATCAAGCTCCAACACGTGTCATCATCAAGTTGCTTGGCTGATTGTTTACTAAACCTTTACCTAAAGATTCATTTGTCAAGCTTAGATCTTGAATTGGAGCTATTGATAAAAGCATTGTGATCTCCAAGGCTAGATTTGAGGAGCAGTTGTGAAAAATTGCCTACATTGGCAAATCTAGCCATGTAGAATATTGTACATTTTGTCAATATTGTTTGTTGGTTACTTGAATGGCCAAAGTGCCACTTGTACAAACACACCTGAAGTAGGTTACCACGAGTCAAGAGGAGTGGTTGTGTCTATTTGGTAGTGATTCCTACTTTGTAGGATCTAGACCATGATTTATGATGAGATTTGTACCTACCATGCACCTACAAGCATGGCATCTTGGATCTAGGCTAGGGTTTTCACATTACGGCCAGAAAGTGGAGTCTACTTCCTTATTACATGCTGGATTTCACCTAACTTTGCAAAGTAAGTGTGTTTTACTATGTATTCCCATTCTCCATAGTGAGAAGATAGAAACTTTTTGGAGCCTCAAGGAGAAACTCGAGTTTCCTCTCATTGTATGTGATTACTCTTGATTTCCAATGAAACCCAGTTTGGCACTTTGTAAACACTGTCTATAGGCCGTACTATAGCCTTATTTCCACACGTGTGGAGTTGGATTAGACTATTTGTTCAATGCTTTGATTGTCTCTACTTGTTTCCTAGGTCTTGTTTTCTGATGACTAGTTTCTGATAGATTGTTTAACAAGCATACAATCACCTTGTGGATCATTCAAAGATCCATTTATGGTCCTTAGTACTGTACTTTTCACATTATGTCCACCTTTCGATGTCAATATTGTTGGTGAATAGACAGTTGGCTGTGGAAAACCAAGTTGACTTGGATTCTAAGAAACTCCTCCTCAGAAGGTAGATCATCTTCTTTGTTGTGCATTTCCTCCACAGCCATTTTCAAGCAATCTTTCCCTGAATAAAACTTATCATTATGTACATGGAGAAGATCATTAGCATCAAAATCAATTATATTCGAAAATTCATCAAGCTCTTTGCTCAAATGCAAAGAGTCTCAACTTCAGTGAGTCAAAAAGATCTGATATATCCGATATTGTCAAAAAGTAATTATCATCTATATTATAAGTAGGCAAAGTGATCAAAGATTTATCAGAAGGAGAAAGAGTAGTGGGTGTTCTAGGGCCTATAAAAGTAAGCCCTATTTTGAGCAGGATCAAAATCAGAACAGTCATCTACATTAACACTCGTATCAATAAAAAAAGTATCTGTATCTACAATCTTTGACTTTTCAGACTTTGTACCGCTAGAAAAAGTTGCTTTAGAAGTGGAGGGCACAGCCTCCAAATCGTCAGAAATATTTAACAAAAGAGAAAAAAACCAAAAGCAGACTGAAAATCAATAAATCTACATTTTTTTTATTATGAATTGGGCACTCATCTACAGACTTGAAATCATTATGTAACTTGGTAAACATCATGTCAAGCTTAGCTTTATAGATATGTTTGTCAAGTGCCACCAGGTCCTGATAATGAATCATGTCCTTATTCTGAGATCTGAATAGCGGAGTACTGAGCAGGATTTAAATCTGAGATATATCTCAGAAAATGCCTCCACACTAGGGCCCTCAGTTATAAAAGGTAGAATAAAAAGAAAAGGAGAAAAAAGAGATTTGAAATAGTCCAACCTATCAGTAATACCAAATTCATTAAAAAACGAAAACAAACTGGATTCAAAATTAGACATTTTAAACAAAAATAACAGAACCAAAGTTCCAAATATCGCTCTCAGGCGCAAACCATAGGTCAGACAAGCACATCAAGGCAACGTCGCGCTCGAGAGAGATATTTGAAGTTGGAGTATCGGATCCGAGCGCAAGAAACCGAGCAGAAAAGAAAAGGGATGCGAAGCGCGCTTGGATGCGATATCGGACGATGTAGTGTCGGATCCAGGTGCATAATAGTCAACGAAAGGTAATGAGAGCAAGCAACGCACTTGAAATCGATATCCGAGAAAGCAATCGTAAATTTGCGTAAAAAATTGAGCCGAAAAAGACCTATTTATAAAAAAAAAATTGTATGTGTGGACGAGTGTCGAAAGAACACGTGTCGACATGTGATTGGTCAAAATAAATGCGTCGTACCTAGAATGATTGATCTGACATCTATCATGTGCGAGAATGACGCGTCGATATCCGATTCGCGCACGTGTCTCAACCCATGTGGCCTCATAATTGGCTCATCATTGTCAGCACAGACATTCCACGTGGCCTAATAATCTAACGACACGTGTCTTCGCCATCTTTTCACATGTGCAAAAATTTCGTATATATAAGTCCTCAAAATTTTCATCAGTTTTTCGCAAAATTTTTGCTTTTAGCTCCTGATATCGCTCTCAAGCGCGCTCTTTCACCGTTCAAGCTTCCACCCTCTCACAGTGCGCTTGAGTCCGATACCGCTGGTAGTGCCATATCGCTTTCGAGCGCACATCTCTTTTCTTCAAATAATATGTGTAGATTTTGCGTTTGAAACCGATATTCAGTTTTGTTATTGATCTCAATCGCCCTTTCATCGCAAATTTTTTTGTTTTCATCCACTTTTGTTTTTTTCAAACTTCTTTTTGTTGATTTTCTTCTTCTGATAATGATGGCCAGGACCAAATCCACTGCCCGTGCCATCACCACTATACAGCCATCCCATTCCCGTGTTTCCCCTGGTACTGGTCGTAGGCGTGAAAGGAAGCAGGTCTGGCTGAGGGAGATAAAAAAACTCCAGAGATCAACTGAATTGTTGATCCCTAGAGCTCCTTTCGGCCGATCTGTTTGGAATGTCACTCTATCACTTGGGCTGAATGTTCCTTTTGCCGTGACAGCCATGCATGCCTTATAGGGTGTTGCAGAAGATTTTCTGTCCCAATTTTTTGAGGATACTTGTCTTTTGGCAGTGCATGGTAAGCGTGTCACCATCATGCCAAAGGATTTTGTCACTCTCAAAAGGCTTCAAGACAGATATTTTGGTCTGCATGTTGATAATGCCAACACCTCTAGAGACCAGCCTTTGGATAGAACCAACGTGCCTACTACCTCTAGGAGGAAGAGAAAGTAGCATGTCCCCAAGAAGGCTGGATATCGAAGGCCAGCTGCTTCCCTTCCTCCTAGACGTATCCCGGCCAAGAGACCCCGTGTCTTCCTGAACTTTGAGTCGAATGTTGAAAAATCTGACTCAGATCGAGAATCTTCACTCCTTCCTCCTCCTGTTAATCGTCTAGCTCCTCATCAGGTTTCATCACCAAAAGTGTTGATTACCCAAGAGGAACTAGACAAAATAACAAAGAAATCTGTAAATATTGTTTTCACTTATGTTTCTGCTCCTGTACATAATCTTTTTGTGAGAATTCCACACGATCCAGCCTAGGTTTTTTTTTATTCAGACCATTATAATCAATACGAGGCCTACCTAGCTAACAAAATTGATCTTCTCGGCAACTTTTTTTATTATTTTTTTTCAGATACACGTAGAAGCATTAGATTAGGTCCCAAATTTTGTGCCGAGCTAAAAGATAAGACCTCAAAAATTTCAGATGCAATAGTAGAGGCCGGAGTTTCTTTTTTGCAGAAGAGTATTAGTTTCGATTCCCATGGTACAATTTTTGTAGTTAGTCCATTTTTCATGGGAGCGATAAAGGCGAAAGAAGCCAATTTTGAGAAGGCTGTCTATTTTATCGAGTGCAGTCCTATGGCAAAATTCTATTTGATTCCATATGAAAATAAGTAAGGATTGGTCTTTTGTTTTTGTTGCTTTAATCTGGATTGTTGCATGCTTCATTGCTTTAATAAGAACAGAATTTTTTCATAAATATGAATTTATCGATATTTGTATTTTGGTTCTTGCAGTCAGCATTGGAGCTTGAACATTCTTTTTGTAAAGATAAATAAGGAGGGAGTATCAAATTTTCTATGTTTAAAATTAAATTCAGCTACAAATACACATAGAGAATTTGATTCTCTACTTCATGATGTCATTCGGGAAATACCGACAATGACAACTTCAATTGGAGAGATAACCATTAAATCTCTCAAGGTATATTCAATATATCTCTGATATGCATATCTTCCTTTTTTAATTCAAATGTATTGTCATAGCATAAATAAAATTTCTATCATTATATTACTAATTTTTGTTCTATATATGTAGTGTGTACAACAACAAGACGCTTGTAATTGTGCATGGTTCGTCTTGTACAATAGAGAGCTATTTTTTGAATGGTATAATCTACAAACGGATGCAGATATTGAAAAGGTAATAATCTATTCATTTGTAGTTCATTTCATTCTGATTCATATTTTATTACTATCATTGTTTGTTTTCTCTTGTTTGACATTTATACTCTCAAAGCATCTATTGTAGTACCATAAATTTCAAATTTTCTTTCCTTTGTCTTTTTTAACCACAAGTTGTATCCTTCCTACTGCATTGACCTCCAATGATCGTTTTACTTCTTCTTCCTCTCCCTGCACACAGATTAGTCTCGATAACAATTCAATTTCCTATTGGAAAGTTTTTCTTTTTTGCTGCTCCTTGTCCAGTGTTGCCTCTATTAGGAAAGTATTTTCTTTTCTTACTGCCACTTCTGGACATAACTGAGCTTGGATTATTCAAATTGAAGGACCCTGATCTTTTGCTCATATTTTGGAAGTATTTGTCTTGCGAAGTAGAGAAACTGGGCTTCTTCAGAAAGTGTTCAATCTCACAGATGTTCTCGACATCACCAAGTTTAGCTAGAAGATTGGTAGTAGTGTTATTGGTGAGTTCTATGGAAACATCAATCATATACTGCCTAATGATCGTTTTACTTTTTCTTCCTCTTCCTGCACACGCCCCATCTCCTATCTCCATAAAAAAAATTTATTTTTTGTTGGGGGGGGGGGAGGAAGGGGAGGACTTAGTCTCCCGACACATTCTTTTTATTTGGGTGGGGGAGAGGGCTACATTCCCCCACTCCTGTCTCTCCCCATTTTTATTATTATTATTATTAACTTTTTTTTTTTTAATTTGGGGGGGGCAGGGGGGTGGGCCTTGGCACAAACCCCTTTTAAACTTTCCACTCTATCGGCAACACGGAGGGGGGCACTCGTAGTGCGTCATCTCGCAAAAAAAAAATGAAAATGAAAAGAATGTTGTGCCACAAATAGGGAGGGGGAGGATGACTAAGAAGATCATCAATAGCCCGCACTGAGCATCATCCACAAATCTCGATCACAAGCTGCCACCCAAAGTCAACAACGGGCTAATCCACTAGTGTGCGTGCATGTGTGAGTGAGTGAGTGAGTGAGTGTGTGTGTGTGTGTGTGTGTGTGTGTGTGTGTGTGTGTGTGTGTGTGTGTGTGTGTGTAATTTTTCGATACCCAAAATCAGATGTCCACCCGTCATACTTCGGCCACGTACATATACACACATACATC
The DNA here is from genome assembly GCA_029204225.1 of Diphasiastrum complanatum. NCBI lineage: Eukaryota > Viridiplantae > Streptophyta > Lycopodiopsida > Lycopodiales > Lycopodiaceae > Diphasiastrum > Diphasiastrum complanatum. Next base: position 24,415,161 of record CM055097.1, on the reverse strand, counting down.
GGCCACCCATCAACGACCATCGGCTTTCCTCCTAGATTGTCGGCCTACATCATCCTAGACCGCATTAGGACCGCCCGTCACCCATATTTTTGGCCACTCGGCTGCCCATCAACAACCGACATACCCACTAGATTGTCGGCCCACCGTCAACCGCACAATATATGGGCTCTGTCGCTACTGGTTCTGCTTCTATTTTGGCCCATTCAGCCAAAAGGCCCTTAGCTTGTGGTGCAATCCATAGTAATTTTCTGAGGGATAAGCTAACACGACTTGCTAGCAAACTGGCGAGCACTTCCATATGTGGTTCCTTAGGCTCCACCATGTGGAAAGGTGGTTCATGATGAAGCAACCAATCATATATGATGGGTTTCATGGGAAACATGCACCCAGAGTTTGGCCCAATCCATGGACAATCCTTAGCACACAGCTCATTGTGGTCCTACTTCGTCTATTTGATCGCTGCAATCCACCGTCAAATTTGTGATGTTGAAGATAAGAAAGGCAAACATATTGAACACGCTCAATGAGCCATTGATCCATCATTTGTATCCTATAAAAGAAAAAGGAAAAGGAAAAGTTTGACAAAATACATCTATGGACTTACTTTTATTTTTCTTGTTTTTTACCGTCCTTTCCATTTCTCCTTTCTTATTTTCCATTTACTTTTATAAATACTTTTGTACAGGCACCCTCTTTGTTTCCCCTCTCTTCTGTGCATAATTTGTCACCACAATTTTTTTCCTCACTTTTTACGCCATTCCTCCTTTTTCTCTGTTTTTTCAAAACCCTTCACTTTTCTTTCACACGACGTCCAGGCTCACATCGCCATGCCACCCACATCAAAGACATACACATGTGCCAAGGGTTTGTCACCAAATTCACATTGGGGGCATGTTAGAATATTCTTGAGGAGATCCTTCTAACAAATTCTAGCTATAATAAGCGTACAAATGATATCAAGAAGCGAAATCGAGCCATCGAACTACAATGGAGAGTGTTGACAAGTCACCAGAAGGAGCTCCAGAATCTAAATATACCGGGAGCGTCAATACCAAAGGAGTCAACAAGTAGCGGACTAGCCAAAGAGCGAAAACAAAGCCTAGCGCCTCGCAACCATATTTTATGACAACGAGAATAAAAGTATGGCTGAGTTGACAAAAGTACAAAATTTATCAGGAATGTAATGTCAGACACTCGTTGTTGTTAAGGCAGCTTCAAGTGCAAGCTTTACTCCTGGTGCCACTAGCACCAACATTGTTTTTGGCATCAACAACGTTGTTGTTGCTCTCGGCGCCACCAGCGCCAGCGTTGCTCCCAATGCCACTACGACTAGAATCCAGCCGGGTGCCAAGTTCTTATGGCTCAAAATCTTTGATCTGATCTAGCGAAGTCCAGAGATCTTCGATCGATGTGCAATCACCACACGATCTAGGCATGATTAAAGGAAACATGGTGATCAATAAATTCTAGAGAGAGAAAAGCGTGATTTACTAGCTTGGGCTGAGCACTTGCTATGACGGGAGGTGGCAAATCCCACCATAACTATAGGGAGATGCGGGTTGTGAGTTAGGGCAAGCTCCAACCAAGTCTCAGCTCCCCTTGTTGGAATGTTGTCCTGGCGCCCGCCTTGGAATGCCAGTGCTCCAGAGACTAGGGTCGGTCACACACGTGAAATATAACCTTCTCGGTTTTATTAATAAAGTGAGATTTTTCTCAAATGGACTCTGATTACCTTCTGGGTTTCAATTTTCGGTAAAAGCGCCAATTGTAAGGCCGCTTCAAATCTTTTTGATCTTGCACATAGCTGAGGGTCATATCTTGGGATGCCAGTGGTATCTTGTGGGGACCATTTGGTCCGGGACGCCAGCGGTATGTTGTCGGGACCATTCAGTTTAGAAACTAGTTGTCGTCATATGTATCTCGGCTTGTGGTTTTGAGTGTTCCTTGCATGAATGTCAATTGGTTAAGCTCTTGGGGAACGAGCTCTAACTTGTTGGATGAGTTGGATGGTTTGCTTGGGTGGAAGCTACTTGTTTATGGTTGTCCAGTCTAGCGTGACGCCAGGTTGGCTTCCAGCACTCATGATGAAACTTTGAGTTGGGTAAGTTTGATGTAAGTCAGACGACTGTCTTGGAATGGATATTACTTGTTTGTAACAAAGCTTCGAGTTGGTTAAGTTAGTCGGGTGACTTGCTTGGAGGGAAGTTACCCACGTTGGGATCCCCGTCCTGGCATGGCGCCAGGTTGGATCTCAATGTTGGTTCCAGAACTACGAGTTGGTTAAGTCCGATATTTGTTGGCAAGTTGGCTTCTTGTATGTCAAGTGGGTTCAGACGGCAAGTGTTGAAAGCAAAGAAGCTAAGTCATGGTTCCCGGCTGTGTTATAGCTAAATAGGATCTACATTTTGGAGTGATCATTGATACTTGGCCCATTCCACATTTAGATCCAACACTAAGCTTGACAACCTTAGTTGGCCTAGATTCTCATTCCTCTCTCTTCGTTTACTCTCCGCATTGGCATACGTACACCACACATAACATACACACATTCATATAAACACACACATACATACAAACCCACAGTGCCCATGACATTCCTTGCCATCTTTGACATATAGATACATACATTGCATACAAAAGCATACACAGATACAAACATTGTCCCTGATGCCTTTGACCTTCGGCCGCTCACCATCAGTGAGTATACCCCACTAGTGTGTGTGTGTATAGTTTTATTAAGTGAAAATATCAATAAAACAATTGTACATAAGCTACTTATCAAGCTTGGCATTTGCAAGCGGCAATGCATGGCAAAGTCTAGTTTGCCTTTAAAAAAAAGGCAAAAATTTGAAAAGCATGTCATTTGAATGACAAACTTTAAGATTGCTCGTCCATTTGAAAAGTAATTTAAAAAATCAAATGTCATAATAGTTTGATTTTTAAAAATTAATTGTAAAATATGAGAGAGAGAGAGAGAGAGAGAGAGAGAGAGAGAGAGAGAGAGAGAGAGAGAGAGAGAGAGAGAGAGAGAGAGAGAGAGAGAGAGAGAGAGAGAGAGAGAGAGAGAGAGAGAGAGAGAGAGAGAGAGAGAGATATGTTATTATAAGTTTTCTTGCGTGCATTTCAAAGTCTATTCCATATTGCGTGGAAGTGCCGACTATAATTCAATTTTTATATATAGTTGTCTTTTTGGGTGCCAAGGGATTTTTTTTTTTTTTTGCGACATGTTAAGCTACTAGTGGTCGATTATATACAATGTAGCAACGCTAGTTGGGCAATGCTATGTAATGGGCAAGCCCCTAAGATGTCACTTCGTAGTGGTTGGAATCGAGCTTGTGCTTAGCCGGCCACAGTTAACGACTCTACCCATACACCTTGTAGCGATTTACGTGCCAAGGGATCATTAAAACAATTGTACATAAAGGTATCTATACCTTAGCTGGCCACAGTTAACAATTCTACCCATACACTCCACTGCGATTGACTTGCCAAGGAATCATTAAAACAATTGTACATAAAGGTATCTATACCTTAGCTGAATTAGTTCGGAGATTTGTGGCATGAAGCCATTAACTAAACTCTAATAAAGAGATACTATTTTGTCCTACAAATTTGATTGGTTGCAATTGTCAACCCTCACAATAAGGGCAAGATTCCATTTAAAAAATGTTTAAATTCATAACTCCAACCCATTATATAACCCATTGACCATGGTCAAGCAATTGTTATCAATCATGAGAAGCATATATAGATCTCTCTCTCTCTCTCTCTCTCAGTGTTGTGAAGTGAGTGTTACCTAGAGAGAGAGAGAGAGAGAGAGAGAGAGAGAGAGAGAGAGAGAGAGAGAGAGAGAGAGAGAGAGAGAGAGAGAGAGAGAGAGAGAGAGAGAGAGAGAGAGATATGTTATTGTAAGTTTTCTTGCAAGCATTTCAAAGTGGATTCCATATCGCGTGGAAGTGCCATCTATAATTCAATTTTTATATATAGTTGTCTTTTTGGATGCCAAGGGATCTTTTTTTTTTTTTTGCATCATGTTAAGCTACTAGTGGTTGGTTATATACAACATATATACAACGTAGCAACGCTAGTTGGGCAATGGTATGTAATGGGCAAGCCCCTAAGATGTCACTTCGTAGCGGTTGGGAATCGAGTTTGTGCCTAGCCGGCCACAGTTTACAACTCTACCCATATGCCTCGCAGCGATTGACGTGCCAAGGGACCATTAAAGCAATTGTACATAAAGGTATCTATACCTTAGCTGGCCACAGTTAACAATTCTACCCATACACTCCACTATGATTGACTTGCCAAGAAATCATTAAAACAATTGTACATAAAGGTATCTATACCTTAGCTGAATTAGTTCGGAGATTTGTGGCATGACGCCATTAACTAAGCTATAATAATGAGATACTATTTTGTCCTACAAATTTGATTGGTTGCAATTGTCAACCCTCACATTAATGGCAAGATTCCATTTAACAAATGTTTAAATTCATGACTCCAACCCATTATATACCCCATCGACAATGGTCAAACAATTGTAATCAATTGTGGGAAGCATATATAGATCTATCTCTCTTTCTCTCACTCTCCCCCCCTTACAGTGTCGTGAAGCGAGTGAGTCTCGGCTTTGAGGTGTTGTGAAGTGAGTGGGTATGTTGTGAAGTGAGTGAGTCTCGACTTTGAGGTGTTGTGAACATATGAACATTGCCCCTGATGCCTTTGACCTTCGGCCGCTTGCCATCAGTGAGTATACCCCACTAGTGTGTGTGTGTGTGTGTGTGTATAGTTTTATTGAGTGAAAAGATCAATAAAACAATTGTACATAAGCTACTTATCAGGCTTGGCATTTGCAAGCTGCAATGCATGGCAAAGTCTAGTTTGCCTTTCAAAAAAAGGCAAAAATTTGAAAAGCATGTCATTTGATTGACAAACTTAAAGATTGCTCGTCCATTTGAAAAGTAATTTAAAAAAGCAAATGTCATAATAGTTTGATCTTGAAAATTAGAGAGAGAGAGAGAGAGAGAGAGAGAGAGAGAGAGAGAGAGAGAGAGAGAGAGAGAGAGAGAGAGAGAGAGAGAGAGAGAGAGAGAGAGAGAGAGAGAGAGAGAGAGAGAGAGAGAGAGAGAGAGAGAGAGATATTAATATTAAGTGGCTATCGCATTGTTGATAAATCTGTTGGGAGGAAATTTGGGTGGATTCGCCGCTTCAAGGAACTGGTGTATCTGATTTCTACTATTGCATCTGAGTCAAGTCGTCTTTTGAATCATTGATTGGAGCAGAGTTGAGATTCGAACTTTTAATAATATTTCTTAGTCAGGTAGAATTGACATGATCCATTATGTTATGACACAATAAACCTCTGCCTCCCAAAATAGAAGTAGATAGAGCATGAATAGTTGAAGCATTGCAATGACTAAGCTTGTAAAGGTTACCTAGAGAGAGAGAGAGAGAGAGAGAGAGAGAGAGAGAGAGAGAGAGAGAGAGAGAGAGAGAGAGAGAGAGAGAGAGAGAGAGAGAGAGAGAGAGAGAGAGAGAGAGAGATGTTATTATAAGTTTTCTTGCAAGCATTTCAAAGTGGATTCCATATCACGTGGAAGTGCCAACTATAATTCAATTTCTATACATAGTTGTCTTTTTGGGTGCCAAGGGATCTTTTTTTTTTTTTGCAACATGTTAAGCTACTAGTGGTCAGTTATATACAACATATATACAACGTAGCAACGCTAGTTGGGCAATGGTATGTAATGGGCAAGCCCCAAAGATGTCACTTCGTAGCGGTTGGAAATCGAGCTTGTGCTTAGCCGGCCACAGTTAACAACTCTACCCATACACCTCGCAGCGATTGACGTGCCAAGGGATCATTAAAACAATTGTACATAAAGGTATCTATACCTTAGCTGGCCACAGTTAACAATTCTACCCATACAGTCCACTGCCATTGACTTGCCAAGGGATCATCAAAACAATTGTACATAGAGGTATCTATACCTTAGCTGAATTAGTTCGGAGATTTGTGGCATGACGCCATTAACTAAGCTATAATAATGAGATACTATTTTGTCCTACAAATTTGATTGGTTGCAATTGTCAACCCCCATATTAAGGGCAAGATTCCATTTAAAAAATGTTTAAATTCATGACTCCAACCCATTATATAACCCATCGACCATGGTCAAACAATTGTAATCAATTGTGGGAAGCATATATAGATCTATCTCTCTTTCTCTCACTCTCCCCCCCTTACAGTGTCGTGAAGCGAGTGAGTCTCGACTTTGAGGTGTTGTGAAGTGAGTGGGTGTGTTGTGAAGTGAGTGAGTCTCGACTTTGAGGTGTTGTGAACATATGAACATTGCCCCTGATGCCTTTGACCTTCGGCCGCTCGCCATCTATACCCCACTAGTGTGTGTGTGTGTGTGTGTGTATAGTTTTATTGAGTGAAAAGATCAATAAAACAATTGTACATAAGCTACTTATCAGGCTTGGCATTTGCAAGCTGCAATGCATGGCAAAGTCTAGTTTGCCTTTCAAAAAAAGGCAAAAATTTGAAAAGCATGTCATTTGAATGACAAACTTAAAGATTGCTCGTCCATTTGAAAAGTAATTTAAAAAATCAAATGTCATAATAGTTTGATCTTGAAAATTAGAGAGAGAGAGAGAGAGAGAGAGAGAGAGAGAGAGAGAGAGAGAGAGAGAGAGAGAGAGAGAGAGAGAGAGAGAGAGAGAGAGAGAGAGAGAGAGATTAATATTAAGTGGCTATCGCATTGTTGATAAATCTGTTGGGAGGAAATTTGTGTCGATTCGCCGCTTCAAGGAACTGGTGTATTTGATTTCTTCTACTGGATCTGAGTCAAGTCGTCTTTTGAATCATTGATTGGAGTAGAGTTGAGATTCGAACTTTTAATAATATTTCTTAGTCAGGTAAAATTGATATGATCCATTATGTTATGACATAATAAATCTCTGCCTCCCAAAATAGAAGTAGATAGAGCATGAATAGTTGAAGCATTGCAATGACTAAGCTTGTAAAGGTTACCTAGAGAGAGAGAGAGAGAGAGAGAGAGAGAGAGAGAGAGAGAGAGAGAGAGAGAGAGAGAGAGAGAGAGAGAGAGAGAGAGAGAGATATGATATTATAAGTTTTCTTGCAAGCATTTCAAATTGGATTCCATATCGCGTGGAAGTGCCATCTATAATTCAATTTTTATATATAGTTGTCTTTTTGGGTGCCAAGGGATTTTTTTTTTTTTTTTCATCATGTTAAGCTACTAGTGGTTGGTTATATACAACATATATACAACGTAGCAACGCTAGTTGGGCAATGGTATGTAATGGGCAAGCCCCTAAGATGTCACTTCGTAGCGGTTGGGAATCGAGCTTGTGCCTAGCCGGCCACAGTTTACAACTCTACCCATATGCCTCGCAGCAATTGACGTGCCAAGGGACCATTAAAGCAATTGTACATAAAGGTATCTATACCTTAGCTGGCCACAGTTAACAATTCTACCCATACACTCCACTATGATTGACTTGCCAAGGAATCATTAAAACAATTGTACATAAAGGTATCTATACCTTTGCTGAATTAGTTCGGAGATTTGTGGCATGACGCCATTAACTAAGCTATAATAATGAGATACTATTTTGTCCTACAAATTTGATTGGTTGCAATTGTCAACCCTCACATTAATGGCAAGATTCCATTTAGCAAATGTTTAAATTCATGACTCCAACCCATTATATACCCCATCGACAATGGTCAAACAATTGTAATCAATTGTGGGAAGCATATATAGATCTATCTCTCTTTCTCTCACTCTCCCCCCCTTACAGTGTCGTGAAGCGAGTGAGTCTCGACTTTGAGGTGTTGTCTAGTGAGTGGGTGTGTTGTGAAGTGAGTGAGTCTCGACTTTGAGGTGTTGTGAACATATGAACATTGCCCCTGATGCCTTTGACCTTCGGCCGCTCGCCATCAGTGAGTATACCCCACTAGTGTGTGTGTGTGTGTGTGTGTGTATAGTTTTATTGAGTGAAAAGATCAATAAAACAATTGTACATAAGCTACTTATTAGGCTTGGCATTTGCAAGCTGCAATGCATGGCAAAGTCTAGTTTGCCTGTCAAAAAAAGGCAAAAATGTGTTTGGAGGCAACATTTGGAGATGATGGCCAGATTATTTGAGATGAGTCTACAATTAGGGTTGGCATTGGCATTCACACTCTTCAAAATTTCAAATAGTCAAGGCACAGCGAATAATTTGGTTGCACCAAACCAACTCCTCACGGGACAGTGGATCAAAAGCCAAGACTTTTGGGCGGGTGTGCAAAACGATTGCACTTTTGGGGTGGCTAAACTTCCGTACAATGCTACCTTTGTCTTCCCGCCTGGTCAAGTTCTATTGAGAGGTCATCGTGGCAGTAAGAATTGTCGCGTAACAATGCAAGATGATGGGAACTTCGTGCTGTATGGTTCAGACAATTATCCAAAGGACGCCATCAACGATCAAATCTATCTAAATTACCCTTTTATCCAGGCAAACTGCCCTAATCCTCCCATGCAAAACTATTTTGAAATTGTATTGTCGGAAGACAACCTCCCATTGGCAACCCTTACTATTTATTGTATCACACCCGCACTTGCCGGCCCAATTTTAATACTTTATTATACTTTCGCAGTAGCCTAAACAACGAGTTAAGTTTCATAGGATGTCAGCCAGGATGTTGCTTTGGCTTAATATTACTATATCAGCATGTTACTCTAGCATTTATCAGTAATCCAGCATGTTTTGGCATTTTGTAATCTCTTTGTTTGTTGAATAAAGACAGCTCTTGCCTTAATACATTCAGTCTCTTTCTACTTCTTTAATACGTATGCTTTGGAATATAACATTTCTTGAAATGCAAATGTTTCTCTTGATCACGAAAGCTGTTCCTCTGTAAGTAATTAAATTATGCTGCACTTTATTATTTCATGCTGCAGAACATTGCATAATTCTTTCATTAGCCAATAATATATATAGATGATGTAAGTGTGACATTGGGTTTGCTTGAAAGGTTTTTGAAGTCTGAAGTGCTGATTCAGAGTGAGGAACCAATGTGTCCCAATTTGCCTCCTCTTTAAACATCTGCTCTTGATCATCTGCCATTTGATGTTGAGCAAGAACTGAGTTTCTTCTGCAAACCGTAACACTGCTTGCAGTCCTGAAATTCCAAAGTGTTGGGACAGAGGGAGGAGGAATAAATGACGAACACGAACGAGAAATAAACTCGAACAAGAAACGAACGAGAAGCGAACTCGAACTGAAAATGTTCGTGCGCAGCGGAATGAATTAAATGACTCTCTCCCTAAGCATGACTACGCCTATCAAAATGAAGAGAACTTTAGTGATAGAAATCACAGTCATTCTAGATTACGTAGCCAAACATTTAATGGATGAAACGCTAGATGAATAATTTGTCGCGAATTGCAAGACAAATTATCGGTTGCGCATGATTCGCGAAGAGCTAGACTGTGCTCGACCGATAATCAGTCGCGAATTATTCGCAAAAGACAAGGCTAAAAGTTGATCGTCTATTACCAGAAAGAGCAACTAGAAAGATCAGACAAAATGAAGAACAAGCATAGCAATATTAACACAGATCTGAATGCAGAACAAATAGCTGTATCAAATTAAGTATATCATGTATACAAGTTAATAATGCGGCAGAGCACAATACAATAGCGGACGAAACCGCTTGCCCTACGAGGCTTATTTTGTTTGTAATGAGGATTGAAACCTCTTCTTTTAGTCTCTTCTTCACTCACTTGATCATCTAATCATCATCATCAAAGAATACGCAGATGGTATCCAATATATATACATAATATTACAGGTGTGCAGATGCAAAAGTACAGAGTGGATGTGTTGTCTGTAGGAGATCGTGGGTGGCTGCAATCGTTGTCCAATTTGTTAGCGCAACTGCATGGGGTGTGCGTAAAAAGGGTGCGACGTCAGCCAGTACTGAAGTGAACGTTGGTGATGACACAAAAGTGTGTCGCTCTTACGAATGGCCTTAGGATAAGATTTACAAGGTGTCTTATCTGTTAGGCACCTTTGGCATTCAGTAAGGTAGTGTCCCCTTTTTGCCTGTGACCATGACCTGTGTAAGAACACAGTGTCATGATTCATTCACCTTTTCTTCGTCTGTGCGAATTTGTGCGTAGAAAATGCAAAATACACATGAATGGAGGCAGATTAAAATTGGGATTTAGGAGAGTAGGAGGAGTAATCCAACACCCCCGCTTAATCTGGATCCGTGAATGCCTTGATCTTCAAACTTAGCAATGCACAAAATCTGTTGTGTGCATTAACACTGAGTGCTTTCATAAAAATGTTTGCAACCATGTCCTGCGTTCTACAGTACGTCAAGCTCACCTCTCTGTCGAGAACCTTATCCTTGATGTAGTGATATCTTATCTCAATGTGCTTACTCCTAGAATGAAATCTTGGGTTGGCCGATAAGGCAATAGCATTTTGGTTATCACAAAACAAAATTGTAGGGCTGTACTGATATAGATTGATGTCTGACATCAAATTTCTCAACCAAAACGCTTCCTTAATAGATTGAGAAGCAGCAATATATTCTGCTTCAGTAGAAGAAAGTGCGATAGAGATTTTCTTACGACTGTTCCACGAAATAGGACTGTCATTGAAGAAGAATGTAAATCCAGATGTGGACTTACGATGGTCTGCATCTCCTCCCCAGCTTGCATCAGAATATCCATTGAGCTGATGAAGATTGTCATTGTTGACATCTCCATAGCAGATGCACTGGTCCATGGTAGCTCGAATATATCTCAGACCCAAATAAGAGTCTTTCAATGGGTAATTCCAGGATTAGCCATGTATTGGCTGAGTGAGCTAACAGCAAAACAAATATCTGGCCTTGTACAGACCATTGCGTATATGAGAGATCCGAGTATCGATCAATACGGGTATTCTCTCATCTGCTCCTCTTTTTGCTTTGTCTGGGGACATTGGTCCTTTGACAAATGCAGGCCTGGATCCATTGGTGAGTGAGCTAATTTACAATTCATCAAATTGTATCCATTAATAACATTATGAAGATACCTTTGTTGAGTGATGTAAATCAGTCGATTTGCTCTGTCTCTGTGGATTTGAATTCCAAGACAGAAGTGAGCTTCGCCCAGATCAGTCATGTCAAATTCTGATAACAGCATTTGTTTTGAATCCTTGAACATATTGGTATTATTGCTGAAGAGCAACGTATCATCAACATACAAGGTGATGAAAATGAAGGATTGCAGCACTGACTTTGAATAAACGTTGCAATCAACAGTGCTTGGTTTAAATCTTTGTTCAATGAAGAATGTATTGATCCTCTGAAACCAAGCTCTGGCAGACTGTTTCAAGCCGTACAGTGCTTTATGGAATTTACAGACATGATTCTTCATGCCTTCCAGAACGTATCCTTCGGGTTGGATCATGTAGATATCTTTTTGTATAACTCCATTCAGATAGGCTGTTTGTACATTGAGTTGATGTACTTCGAGGCCGGCAGCTGCAGCATAAGACATGAGCATTCGGATCGACGAATGTTTGACGACTGGACTAAAAGTCTCACTATAGTCGACATTCGGGATCTGGATGAATCCTCGTGCTACCAGTCTAGCCTTCCTTCGATCAATCCCTCTGTTGGCATTATATTTGATCTTAAAGATCCATTTGCAATCAATAATATTGCAGCGGATTGGAGCTTCGATTAATGACCATGTCTGATTTTTGAACAGAGAGGAATAATCTATGTCCATAGTTTCTCTCCAGAGATCAGAGTCTGGTTGGCTAAGTGCCTCTTTGACTGTCGTCGGTTCCTACATTAAAAGATAGGCAGACTCAGGAGTATACCTTGTGGGTTGTGTGCACACTCGGCTTGATCTTCCGGGAGGATGCAACTGATGAACCGCTCCTGGGATATGTTGATGGGTAGCAGCAACATCTTCGTCTGATTTGTTGTCTCGAAGTGGGTCGACGATAGACATTCCTGAGCCAGAAGCTCAGATTGTCGTGTCAATGGTAGGTGATGAAGGTTCTTCTTGAGCAATATCCTTGTCTTTGAGGTCGACAAATTGATCCTCGATAAAGACTGTATCCCAGCTATACAAGATTTGTTGGGTATCAGGATCGTACAGCTTGTAGGTGTTATCAAACGAAGTATATCCGATCAAGATGGTCTTTAGACCTTGGAAGTCCAGTTTCTGAGAGGGCTTTGGTCGAACATCTGTTTTGGATGTAAGCTGTAGTGGAGACAGCTTCAGCCCAGAACCTCTTGGTCAACGATGCATGTGCTAGCATACACTTAGCAGATTCGACTAGAGTTCAGTTATTCCTCTCAACTAAGCCATTAGACTGAGGACTGTAAGGAGTGATGAATTGCTGCTCAATGCCTTGGCTTTGGCAGTACTCCTTGAACTCGACAGAGATATATTCTCCACTGTTGTCTGACCTCAAGGACTTAATCGTCCTTCCAATCTCCTTTTCTGCACGCTCCTTGAAGATTCTGAAACAGTTGAAGGCTTTTGATTTCGTCTTTATGAAGTACACCATCGTTCTTTTCGAGAATTCGTCAATAAAGGTTATAAAATACTTGGCTTCCTTCAGCGAAGGATTTTTCATAGGCCACAAATATCTGAATGTACACCATCTAGCAATCCTCTAGCAACATGCTGATGGCTTGACTTAAATGGCTTCCTAGTCTGTTTTCCAACTAGACAGTCTTGACAGACAGGTAGCTCGACTGTTTCGCAAGGATAGTCGAGATCAAGAACAATAGATTGTCTAGACATTCGTTGTACAGCAGCATAATTTAAAATGACCAAGTCTATAATGCCAAAGTAAACCTTTATTTGATTGAATTGAAGTACTGAGAGCCTGACTAGAGGCAGAAAAGCAATGACTTAATCTATATAAGTATCCATGCCTCTTTTCGAGTTCTAGGATCTTGTCTGTCCTATCAACTACTTTACATTGATCACATTCAAATTCTACTCCGTGTCCTAGATCTGTGATTCTGCTTATAGAGAGCAGATTTGTGGATAACTTAGGTACATACATAACTTTGGAGAGTAGCTTAGATTGATCATGTGCAAAGCATAATCTTACAGTTCCTTCACCTTCAATAGCTTGTGTGCTATTGTCGCCAAGGTGAATGAATTTCTGGGTACTGTAAGGTGTATAGGACTCGAAACAGCCTATTAGGCTAGTCATGTCCTGAGTGGCTCCGGAGTTCAAGAACCAGGAACTGTCACCAGATGCTCCTTGATGGTTGGTCATGAACAATTTATGATCCGCTTCTTGAATGGGCTGTGGAGCTTCTGTAGCTGCATTTGCCACTTGATTCGACTGCCCTTTGTTGTTGTTCTTTGCTTGAAGTATTCGACAGTCTTGTATTTCGTGGTTGTTTTTGCAGTATCTACAGAATAGCTTCTTCTTTGTCTGTGGATTCGATTGCTCCTTGTGCTGAGCTGGTTTCTGATCTGGCTTTGATATCTTCGGGCCTTTCTTCTTCCTCTGCTTTGTCGTGCCCTTGTTGGTGTACAAGACGTGAGAATCAACTGAGGAACTTGAGGCTTCGTTCTTTCACGTGTCTTCCTGCAACAACATAGTGATGACTCTCGAAAGAGTCAACTCTGGATGAGTTGTGATGATCATCACCCAGCTGTCGTGAGAACTTGGCAAGCTTGTAAGCAGTTGCATCACTGTGTCTTGATCGTCTATGACAGATCTGACAATGGCCATTTGCCTTAGCAGAATCTTGAATTGATTAATGTGATTTTGCAGAGAATCACCATTCATCATCCTGAGAGAGTAGAATCTCTTCTTGAGATGTAGCTTAGAAGCTACATCTCGCACTTCGTATAGCGTGCTCAAGATGTCCCAGACTTCTTTCGATGTATGAGCCTCGGATACATGGCCGATCTGTGTATCCGTGATGTTGAGGATGATCAACGTGGAAGCTTTTCCATCCTTCAGCTTCCATCTGGCGATTGCCACGTCGTCCGCTTCGGGTTTCCCTTCTGTACCTGTAACAACGTCATACAATTCTTTTGCCATTAGTATAGTCTTCATCTTAAATTTCCACAGATGATAATTGGCTCCATCAAGCTTTTCCATGAGAGGATAGGCTTTCCCTCGGGAATCCATGTGGAGGAATTAGTCTAAGTGATAGGAGAAACTATCAGTGACTTAAGAATGAAAATCTGATACTGAATACAGAACAAGAAAACAATTACTGTATCAGCTAGTAGAGTCTTGTACTGTGGGAGCTAATCAAGCTATAAAGATTGCTCTGATACCATGTTGGAAGAGCGGGAGGAAGAATAAATGACGAACACGAACGAGAAATGAACTCGAACAAGAAACGAACTCGAACATAAAATGTTCGTGCACAGCGGAATGAATTAAATGACTCTCTCCCTAAGCATGACTACGCCTATCAGAATGAAGATCGTGGTTGGCTGCAATCGTTGTCCAATTTGTTAGCGCACTTGCATGGGGTGAGCGTAAAAAAGGTGCGATGTCAGCCAGTACTGAAGTGAACGTTGGTGATGACACAAAAGTGCGTCACTCTTACGAATGGCCTTAGGATAAGATTTACAGGGTGCCTTATCTGTTAGGGCACCTTTGGCATTCAATAAGGTAGTGTCCTCTTTTTGCCTGTCACCATGACGTGTGTAAGAACACAGTGTCGCGATTCATTCGCCTTTTTTTTCGTCTGTGTAAATTTGCATGTAGAAAATGCAGACTACGTGACAACGTTAGAAAAATATGCAGCATGAATGGAGGCAGATTAAAATTGGGATTTAGGAGAGTAGGAGGAGTAAATCCAATACCAAGAAATATAGCGCTTCAGGGCAACACAGAGCTCTGTTGGGTTGAAGTAGACAAGTTGAGCAAATCTTTAATTTGTCAACCAACGTTTCTTTATGTGGCATCCAATTGTTCAACTGTTTGTAATAATCTGAGTGTGCAAATGCTGATTCCTTTTTGAAAGTTGCTCCTGACGTTCTGAATGAGTGTAAAGCCTTCCAAATTTTAAGTACGTGAAGTTTAGAGAAGAAAAATGGGAGAAAATCTCAGAGTTGAGTTTGGGTGCCTCCTATCTCTCATGCATGCACTCGTTTGGGCCCGGCAGGCTTATGATTTTTTTTTTAATGGCTGCTCGGTGTGCCACGACATTGAGCAACCAAAGAATTATCCCATAATCGTTTGTGGGAACTTCCATTGGAGCCATACATAGATATATATATATATATATGCAAACCTGTTCAACATGGCAGATGTGTGGGTGCCCAGGGAGGAGGCGTTGGGGCCGGTGCCCGAACTCAGTGGCGCTGCCCTGTGCCCATGCTATGCCTGCCCGGGTCCCCACGCCCAGATGCCCTACGCTCCGGTGATGCCCAGGACCCACTCCAGGCCTACCATGCCTCGCTACCCGGCGCCCACTTCAGGCCTGTCCGGTAGCACGCCTCATTGCCCAGCCCCTGAGGGCGTTGCTTGAGAGCCACACTTGCACTTGGTGCCCAGGAGCCAATTTTTCTCGGGCACCGTCCGTTCGGGCATCTTGGGCACCGGACACCATGTGGCACCCCCTGCAGGATGCACTGGGCCCAAATGCACTCCACTTGGGGTTGCGTGCTTCCAAGCCTCATCGGTCCGGGTGAACATCTTCGCATAATAACTCATATAGAATACATTTGCATATGCCAAACTAAGGGAATTATTACCCTTGTGCTCCCAGATTGAGCAAGTGTGTTGAAAATCCCATTATAGAATTGGTTTTATTGTCGTGGCATCTCTAAAATTGCATCCAAATCCTATGAGCAAAACCAAAATGAAACCTAATTGTCAAATGTAGTCTTTTATGTAGACTCTCAACTTGTTCTAATAGTTAAGTCTCTTCTTGTAAACACATTGTTTACAAGAACTGGTTAGATGACAAGTCTAAACTCTGCTACTTTGTATATATAGACACAAAGTAAGATAGACAGTAGAGGCAATCGAATAAAAAATATTTGAATCATCAAATATCAAATTGAGAGTGAGAGCATTCTAAGACAATAGAGAGATTAACTTAGCCTTTTGTTGCTTTAACTAGCGAAGTGTGCCCGTCGATGATGGGCGGAGGGCGATGATCTGGGTGACAGCCGATGATTTGGATGGCGGTCAATGGTTTAGGAAGAAAGTCGATGGTCGTTGACGGGTGGCCGATGTATGTGTGTGTATGTACGTGGCCGAAGTGTGTCTGCCGAGGCAGGTGGCTAATGAGGTGTGTGTGTGTGTGCGTGCGTGTGTGTGTGTGCGTGCGTGCGTGCGTGCGTGCGTGCGTGCGTGCGTGCGTGTGTGTGTGTGTGTGAGAGAGAGAGAGAGAGAGAGAGAGAGAGAGAGAGAGAGAGAGAGAGAGAGAGAGAGAGAGAGAGAGAGAGAGAGAGAGAGAGAGAGAGAGAGAGAGAGAGAGAGAGAGAGAGAGAGAGAGACCTTACACATCTTGCATCTCAAATATCTCACATATCTCGCACAACTCGCATACTCAGAGAGAGCGTCCGGGTCAGTCAGAGAGAGGTCAAGAGAGACCTTTGGTACCTTCGCAAATCTCGCGACCGCTGCCCAAAAAAAAACATGAAGGAAAATGTGATTTCCGGGCAACGTGAGCAACCTACAACACTAAAGTTTTAATATATAAATAGCGAAGTGTGCCTGTCGATGACAGGCAGCTGATGGTGTGTCTGTGTGTGCATGAGAGAGAGAGAGAGAGAGAGAGAGAGAGAGAGAGAGAGAGAGAGAGAGAGAGAGAGAGAGAGAGAGAGAGAGAGAGAGAGAGAGAGAATGCCCAATATTTCATTGGGCCCCCAAAATTTTAAAAAAAAATTCAAAAAAAAGGTGGGGGGGGTGGGGAAAGAGGGGGGGGGGGGGGATGGGGTACAATGCCTGCCCCCCCATCCCCTTGTACCACCACCCCCTCCCCCTTCGCAGCTCGTTGTCCCAACCCCCCGGGCCACGAGCCCGATTGGGGGCGCAGCGGCCCGGGGGTGCCATGGCACACACACCCCCTTCTAGGAAAGCACGAGTGGGGGTGGGGGGTCTCGCGTTGCCCGTGAAACACTAAAATTTCAATGAATATAGATAAAGATTGGCATACCAATATCTTAGCTCACATATGAAAAGGGAATAAAGGCTCTTAGTGCTACCAGTATCTTGTTCTCATATCATATATATGCAAATTAGAAGAAAGATTACCATAACAAAATCTTGTTCGCAAATGTGAAATAGAATAAAGATTCTCAGTAGTGAAATATAATATAAAAGTTAGTAGTACTGAAATCTTGTTGTAGAAGCAAAATAGAATAAAGATTCTCATTACTAAGATTTTGTTTGCATATACAACATAGAAATAAGGTTCTCAGTACAAAAATCTTGTTCACAAATGCAGAATAGAACAAATATTCTCATACTAAAATCTTGTTCTCAAATGCAAACAGATTACAAATTTGCAACAGCAAAACAAAATCAAAAGTTGCAGTGCTAAAATCTTGTTCACAAATGCAAAACAGAATAAAGATTCTCATACCGAAATCCTGTTTGCGAACGCGAGGCTCCTTGCGAACACCCACAATGCGTTGAGGCTCGAATGCCATCTGGATGCCTTGTAGAGTATTCTAAGATCGCTTGACGTCAAAACATAAAAATAAGCCTGCCAATCGTCCACACAATCATCGTCTACTATCAAATTCCGGATCCTTCATTGACAATGAACAACCCGCCTCCACCTCGTTTATGTGAGAGCAATCTTGGAGTCCGGAATCCTTGTGTAGGCACTCTCATCGATGCTCCCTTCACTCTGGCCATGTCGAATGAGGATAATTCTTCTGGGCCGAGGCGGGAGGTCACCACCATGCCTGTGTTTGTCTGAAGCATTCAAACTGGCAATGCAGGGTCCCAGAGCCATTCCGATCCAAGGTTTTGTGAGGATGGGAGATGATGATATTGCGCTGCTGCGGTCAGTGGATGATGACGATGATGATGGCAGCTTTCGCTAAATGGAGGCCGACGGAGAAAAAGGATTCAAGCATTCAAGTAAGGATTTGATTTGAATTATTTTATTTTTGTTTTGTGAAGTAGCATGACATTTACTATGTGGCCTATTTGGGTTTCTTGATTTTCATAATCATTTGTAGATCAGCATTGGTTGCAAATGAGCATCTGAGGGACAATGACATGATCGGAAAATTATTGAGTTCGGTATTGACAACCAAGTCCACAAAGTCTTTATCGGACAATAATCGATATTCTTGAATCAAGTCCAAGGTTACTGAGGCTTTGATGAATGAGGTCGGTGAGGTAATCGACTGAACGTTAATTCAAGGAGCATGTGATTTCTTAGGTATTAGCAAGGAGGCATATGCCAATATATTTAAAATTAGTAAAGAGGCTTTTGAACAGTTGCATGTAAGAAAATTTCCCATTCCTCACCCTTTTCAGATAAGATTGGAGAGAGATGTATTGAATAAGGGTATGCAAAACGTCATTGGGTTGTCATGTGATTCTACCAACAACTTATTTGTGGATTTGAATCATTTATTGAGATTTATAGTGAAATTCTATAATATTACAAGTGTTAGTATGTGCAAACTTATTCTGGTGGTCAAGCTAGATGAATCGAAAGTTATAAAAGGACAAAAGTTGGAAAGTGTAAGTATTACTCTCATGAATGGAGCATTGAGCAATGCAACAAACTCAAGGGATCTCAACTTCAGTGTGCAATCAGAAAACAACATATGGTGGCTAGCATGTTTTCAGGTAAAAAATGGCTGTTATTCATGTGCAATTTCTTTTGGTGATTGTTTTGAATATATAAAAACTTGCGATTTCATATGTTGGACAGGTTATCAAAGAGGATCATGATGTTCTAAACAAGCTATCTAGATATCATAAAGGATCATATGAATGGCAAAGTACTTAGTGTTCTTGAAAGACATGAATTTTTGGTGGAATGGCATTTCGCTGGAGACTTGAAGTCATTGAAATGTATGCTCAATATATCTCATGGAGCAAATTCGAAACATCCATGTCTATATTGTATGAAATCATCACATGACATTTCAAGGAGCACAAGAGTTTCAAGAGATATTGAGGATCCTAAAGGAAACCAGTACTACCAATTCCTTTACAAAATGTGCATATTTGCACACTTCATGGAGAGGTGAGGATCATAGAGAAATTAATATACCTTCATATTTTGTTTGCATGGAATACTAAGCCAGAGTCAGCATCAAACAAACAATCGCCCGATTAGAGGAAGTGTTGTCAAAAGCGGGCCTTCATAAAGGACATGTAAAATACAAAAAGATGAAAAGCTTTCGGGAAAAACAGGAAATGTACCCAGTAAACCTAGCATAGGAGGAGACAAAGCTCGTCAATTTTTATCAAATCATTCTAAAGGGTCGTCTAAGATCCAATACTCGGTTTGGAAAGATGCTATTTCTGCAACACAAGACTTTGATGATAAAGGAACAACAAGGGCAAAGAAGGTTAAAGTTTGAAAAAAGCTCGATAATGATGGTTGAAGTGCTTAGAAAAGACACAATTTCATATGCAGATGCACTCCTATTGGAGAAAACAACAATAGAGTTTGTAGATGCATTTCGGGGTGGCTTGAGGCTCAGATCACATCACCCACTACATGGTAAGATAGATTTGAACAATGTCTTACAGTTTTATGATTTTAGTATAACTTGCTTGATAGATTCTAACCTATGCATATTTTTCTAACCAAGGCATAATTTTTTGATATTGCAGCACATACGAAGGGATCATGCATCATATTTTGCAAAAAAGTATAATAGTTTGAGTATATGGTCCTCACAAGGAATGGAGAAATCACATTGGCAGACAAGAGCAACATTTCATCGAAATACACAACATGGTGGAACATCCTCAAAAAATAGTTACATCATTCAGCTATTCCAATGGTTTTATAGGGCTCAAGTTCGATACACAACAAGATCAATTGAATATCAAAGATTCAAAAAAGCATGTAAATTTATAAGCCAAAACTAGATTGATGGCATTCAATAAAGATCAAACATGTGTGACCAAAAATTCTCAAATTTCACATACATTAAATGGAAAAGAGTACAATCATTTTTTTGCATTGTCTCTAAGGACAATTTTTGTTGTGTGGTCATGAAATTTTTTTTTCCTATCATACGGATCCAAAAATCGAGTGGATCGCCTTTTGCTTAGATCTATATATCCTGATAGAATTGCCAGAGTAGATGATCTCAAAGGAACATTTTTTGGCATGTAATTGAACACTTTAAGAGCAACATCTCTTTTCACAAAAGTGATCTATATGTATTTTTTGGATATTTATGCCCCTGGGCAAAATAAGATAGGGCCTTGATGGCCATGATTAAGGTTCCCGCATTCACAAAAAACCTTTCATGAAGAATACAAATTTTGTTATTTACAAAATTTTTCAAGTAATGAGCCAATGAGGCATCCTTTTGTCTCCCGCCTTGTCTCTCTCTCAATCCTCCATGCCAGCTAGCAAAGGCATCAACTTCAACAATTTCCTACAACACATTATCAAGTGTTAGTCAAACTAGCAGATCAACCATCAGTTACACGTTAAATAGTAAATGATTTTTGTGAGAAAATGTACTTACCAAATCCTCCTCGTCAGCTTGGATCACACCAGCAGCTTCTAAATTGTGACCTGCAATAATGGTAGATTGCTGGTCAGCTGGAATAATATATATGGGATGTGGCGGATACTTTTTCTAAAAAGCCAAAAATTCCTCCTCACTCGGCATATTAGCCTCATATGCCCTGCTCTCAGATAGCATCCTTTGAAGGGCATCTGTGCCACTTGCCCATTCCTTTTGCTCCTCATAGTCGATGCCATCTATGAGGTCATCATCATCAAAGTCAATAAAATTATTAAATTCAAAAATCATCCTTGACATGAGAGATAATATCTCATCTTCTCTGACATCCATTATGTCTTCAATGTCGCTAACGGACAAGAATGCAGTATTGTCCATATGGTACACAGGGAGGTCCATCAGAGTTCTGCTCTGGTCAATCTCGCTCACAATAGATAAGAGAGAGATAGACAAAGAACGGGCCTTGGCAGGATCATATTGTTGTGCTTGTCTGGCCTCCTCTACATCTCCTAAAACCTCATCAGTAAGGAAACCTCAGGAGTAGGCAAATCAATCATGGACAACCCAAAAGATTTTGCCTCATCAGGGATAAGAGCAAATAAGAAAAACACAAATGCCATATCCTCCTGAACGAATCGACATACTCGATTGTGTTCCTCACAGGGTATGACACATTTAAATAGATCGATAAAGTTTGGTAAACTTACGATCATGCATTTGCTTGGCACTAGGCTGAGCATGAGTAAAATTTGTGAAATGCGCAAATCTTAGGCCGTCCATCAGAAGGGTACCTTGTTGCAAGCACTCATAAAAATCCTTGTACAGTTTGGAAAAAACTTTCCTGTGCTCAATGACAAATCAGAGGATCTGAACCGTACACGTGTTTCGAAAATATGTGGTCAAAATTGCCACACGTGTGGGAAACAACAACCAAATCATTGCATGACACATGTATATTCCAAATCTTGACACGTGTCCTTGCACGTGCAACCCAACTATACGATTGTACGGACCAGTCATCTCGTGACATGTGTGTGGTCCAGATCATGACACGTGTCCTCGCACGTGCAAGCCAACCGTATGATTGTACGAACCAGTGATGTCTTGACACATGAGTGGTCCATGATGACATGTGTCACCACATGTGCAAAAAATGGAAGTGTCACATCACATGTGTGGCAATGATTACGACATTCAGCAAGTATAAAAGAACGTTTTTGACTCATTTTTTGGTTTTGGATTTCTTGGTTCCCTAGTGATCCTCACTATCCGCATATCGCTGCCATGTGCCCATTCAGTCATATACCCATACAACTTCCCTCTCCACACGTCGTAGCGATACACCATCTCTTATATCGCCATCACGCGCCTCCCCTCTCCAATATTCATTGTTCTTTCTGTTTGGCGTGTCATAGTGATACCATAGCTTGAAATGGCCCGTACCAAGTAGACAACATGTCTTTTCACATTTGCCCCGCCTCATCTTCCTCTTGTAGGAAGGGCAGAGGGCACTGGTAGGAGAGTAGGTCGGCCGAGAAGACCATGGCTAAGGAATATCAAGAGACTACAGAGGACAACTAATCTTCTAATTCCCCGTGCTCCTTTCTATAGGTCTATGAGATTAGTGACAAGGTCACTCTCACATGATGTTCGCTATAACATAACAGCCCTGGAAGCCCTCCATATTGCCTATGAGGACTTTCAAGTTAAATTCTATGAGGACTCTACGCTTGGCACTGTGCATGCGAAGAGAGTTACCCTCATGCCTCAGGACATGCATCTTGTCATGAGGCTGAGGAGTACATATGATCAGGTTTTTAAGAGTGGCTTCACCTCTAGGCCACCACCTAAAGAGAGAGGGCATGTTCCTCAACAAAGAAGGAGAAAGCGGACCAAGCCCACCAGGCCTACCAGACAAAAGGTAGTACTCAGCGGCAGCAAGTCACCATCCCCCCTCATATCTCTTGTACTTTGGTTGGACCATCACTCTAGCCTGCCAGGCGTTCTTCTCCTCCCACCACCCCTAAGTATTCAAGTAGTTTCTCCTCCATTCCATCCCACAATGATGAGGATATGACCTCTAATATAGATAAAATAATATCGGATCTAGATAAGAGTTAATAGGTGATTTTTGTAAGGATATTTGTGTAGGATTTCATGTTGATTCGAAAGATTCATTTTTGGACTCTGAGAGGTATACAGTTTTTGATGAGTATGTTGCCAAAGAGATTGATAAGTTAGGAGGTCAAATTTTCTTTTGTCTAAGTTCAATTAATTATGTAAATCACATAAATAAAAACTTTTGTGATGCCCTGAAAGAGAAGATAGCAAATATATCAGATTCAGTTGTGGAGGCTGCTTTGATGTATTTTGTAAATAGATGTGAATGCGATTACAGTTAGGACATTGGAGTTGTGCTATCCTTTTTTGCACACAGCTTCATAGTCCAACTCAGGCGACAAAGTATCTTCTCCATACAAATTCGGAGACCAAAGTCTTCATTATTCCATACTGCCAATAGTAAGTGATTACATAGAATATATTCAAGTAATATTTTGTTTTCGGTATTGTAATTCCTTCAGTTTAACTAGTTATCTCTTGTTTGCAGTAAGAATTGGAGTATGCATGTAATCTCCCTTAGGGAAGATTCAGATGGGATTATTAATCCCATCTATTTAAAGATGAATTCCTTGAGCTCTACCCATGCCGAAATGGACATGATGTATAGCAGAATGTTGCAATTTTTGCCAAGGCCGGATGGGGCCACTGTAAATAGCCACCTGGAGATTGTTGATGCAGAAGTAAGTATTTCTCATCAAGAATCTGATAAGTAATATGACCTATTATACAAAAAAGAGCTGACAAACAATGACATTGTAACAAACCAACTTAAGTGCACATTTCTTGATCTAGTACTAATTTTGAGTGACTTTTGTACATCATTATATAGCTTGGAGCGAAAACATTATATTATACTGTCGTTGACTACAATCCACCACACGTTATCTTGAAAATTAGGTAGAGGTATAAACTCTAGTTTTCCCATTCCTCCATTTGTGTCTGGAATATACATAGCATCATAAAAAAATATTCCAGAATCTGCAAGTTCTTTTGTCGTTCGTCCTCTGTATTGAAATTTGCCAATTTTTGAATGGATGACATCTACAATACCTGAAAGAGATGCCACAGGTTCTCATTTATGTATATTTGAAGGATATAGATCTGCAATACAAAATCATAATAAGTTCCCATTCATAAATACGATTACGTTTTAAAAATGACAAGCAATCCAAAAAATTAAGATACTTACAATTACATTTTCGAAAATCATGTGGATTTAAAGCCTCCACATTAAGTTCTGAATGCATATAAACATGTTGAATAAGCACCTTTGAAATGGTTTGTCCTTCTGGAGAAACTTTGAAATTAATAATCCGCCCTTTCCAATAAGATCTATATGTATACTTGGCCCTTTTCTTTTGGCGAAAAGCCCCTCTCGCCGATGGATGCATCAGTACCCAAAAAGCCTTATGATATTCACGAGCAATCCATGTGACATCGTCTTCCCTCTCATTATAAAAAATTGCAGAGCATATCAAGGATCTCAGTCTCCTTCTCATCGCCATAGCTTGAAGAGTCTCACGTGTAAACTTGTCAATATGAGAGTCCAGAGCATAATAGGCGCCAAACCTATTTATGAGTCCCAAGATAATTTTAACTCGAGATTGATTCAAGCAGTTTAGTCAACCAATCGTCGCGTATGTCAGCCAATAGTATGCTTCCAATCTACCGGACCGGAAATTCAAATTTGCCCAAACATAAATTGTGTTTTCCAGGTCAGGCGAGTTATGTTACATAGAAGCACTATGCCACTTGGACATAAAAAGCGAGGAAAAAAGAACTTATAACAAATGGCCCTTCTAAGTTTGAGAACTCCTGTTATGTCAGATATCACTACATCAGGGGCAAAGTTCTCAACAAGGAGGTGAGCTTAACATATGGCAGAACGCAGGACATGGTTGCAGATATATTCATGAAGGCATTACGTTTTAATGCACACAACAAATTTTGTGCATTGCTCAGTCTAAAGATCAAGGCATTCACGGATCCAGATTAAGGGAGGGTGTTGGATTTATCTCCCCTACTCTCCTAAATCCTATTTAATTTGCCTCCATTCATGTTGCATTTTTACTCATGTTGTTGCACAGTCTGCATAAATACAAGTAAAATAAGACAGGCGAAAAACGTGATTCTGTGTTTTTACACATGATTTGTGACAGGCGAAAGAGACGACACTGCCTTACAAACTGCCAAAGGTGCCCTAGGAAAAGTGAAGGCACCTTGTATATCAAATCCTAAGCATTTCGTCAGAGTGTCACATTTTTTTCATCTTCACCAACGTTCATTTCAGCAAAGGTTGACGTCGCGGCTTTTTCATGCTCATCCCACGCAATTGTGCTAACAGATTTGACAACGATAGCAGCCACCCACGATCTCCTACAGACAGCACATCCACTTTGTACTTTCTTCATCTGCACACTTGTAAAATTGTGTATATATGGAATACCAGTTTGTGTATTCAGAGCATGTGTGAAAATAATAGCATCAGAAACTTATTAGAGATAGACGAAGTAGATGCCTTGCACATTGATTCTTTTGTATTGTCAATAATAGACTCATTCCTTTTACAGATTGAATTAGCTTTGTAGAGCATGCGGTTTTGTCTGCTATTGTCTTGTGCTCCACAACATTATTGACATTATATATGCTTCTCACAATTGATTACAATTGTTTGACCATGGTCGATGGGTTATATAATGGGCTGGAGTCATGAATTTAAACATTTTTTAAATGGAATCTTGCCCTTAATGTGAGGGTTGACAATTGCAACCAATCAAATTTGTAGGACAAAATAGTATCTCATTATTATAGCTTAGTTAATGGCGTCATGTCACAAATCTCCGAACTTATTCAGCTAAGGTATAGATACCTTTATGTACAATTGTTTTATTGATGCCTTGGCACGTCAATCGCTGCGAGGTGTATGGGTAGAGCTGTTAACTGAGGCCGGCTAGGCACAAGCTCGATTCCCAACCGCTATGAAGTGACATCTTAGGGGCTTGCCCATTACATAGCATTGCCCAACTAGCATTGCTACATTGTATATATGTTGTTATAACCGACCACTAGTAGCTTAACATGTTGCAAAAAAAAAAAATCACTTGGCACCCAAAAAGACAACTATATATAAAAATTGAATTATAGTCGGCTCTCTCTCTCTCTCTCTCTCTCTCTCTCTCTCTCTCTCTCTCTCTCTCTCTCTCTCTCTCTCTCTCTCTCTCTCTCTCTCTCTCTCTCTCTCTCTCTCTCTCTCTCTCTCTCTCTCTCTCTCTCTCTCTCTCTCTCTCTCTCTCTCTCTCTCTCTCTCTTATATTTTACAATTAATTTTATAAAATCAAACTATTATAACATTTGATTTTTAAAATGCTTTTCAAATGGACGAGCAATCTTTAAGTTTGTCATTCAAATGACATGCTTTTCAAATTTTTGCCTTTTTTTGAAAGGCAAACTAGACTTTGCCATGCATTGCAGCTTGCAAATGCCAAGCCTGATAAGTCCGACCTGTGGTGAGCCAGTCAAGTAGTCAAAAGTCATGAGCTAGCTCTGGAGTTCGAGTCATGGCCTAGTCAGGAACCAAGTTATAACAAAATAAAAATCAAGTCATCCTTGGGTTTTGAGGGATTTTTCCGTCGGCATATACCGCAGTTTGCTATTCAAATCTCAACATCTATTTTCTATTTAACAATTTTATTGATCTTTTCACTCAATAAAACTATACACACACACACACACACACACACACTAGTGGCGTATACTCACTGATGTCGAGCGGCCGAAGGTCAAAGACATCAGGGGCAATGTTCATATATTCACAACACCTCAAAGTCGAGACTCACTCACTCCACAACACACTCACTCACTTCACAACACCTCAAGGTTGAGTCTCACTCACTTCACAACACTAGAGAGAGAGAGAGAGAGAGAGAGAGAGAGAGAGAGAGAGAGAGAGAGAGAGAGAGAGAGAGAGAGAGAGAGAGAGAGAGAGAGAGAGAGAGAGAGAGAGAGAGAGAGAGAGAGAGAGAGAGAGATCTATATATGCTTCTCACGATTGATTACAATTGTTTGACTATGGTCGATGGGTTATATAATGGGTTGGAGTCATGAATTTAAACATTTTCTAAATGGAATCTTGCCCTTATTGTGAGGATTGACAATTGCAACCAATCAAATTTGTAGGACAAAATAGTATCTCATTATTATAGCTTAGTTAATGGCTTCATGCCACAAATCTCCGAACTAATTCAGCTAAGTTATAGAAAACTTTATGTACAATTGTTTTAATGATCCCTTGGCAAGTCAATGGCAGTGGAGTGTATGGGTAGAATTGTTAACTATGGCCAGCTAGGGTATAGATACCTTTATGTACAATTGTTTTAATGATCCCTTGGCACGTCAATCACTGCGAGGTGTATGGGTAGAATTGTTAACTGTGGCCGGCTAAGCACAAGCTCGAATCCCAACTGCTACGAAGTGACATCTTAGGGGCTTGCCCAGTACATAGCATTGCCCAAATAGCGTTGCTACATTGTATATAATCGACCACTAGTAGCTTAACATGTTGCAAAAAAAAAAAGATCCCTTGGCACCCAAAAAGACAACTATATATAAAAATTGAATTATAGTCGGCACTTTCACGCGATATGGAATCCACTTTGAAGTCTTGAAGTTTGTCATTCAAATGACATGCTTTTCAAGTTTTTGCCTTTTTTTGAAAGGCAAACTAGACTTTGCCATGCATTGCAGTTTGCAAATGCCAAGCCTGATAAGTAGCTTGTGTACAATTGTTTTATTGATCTTTTCATTCAAAAAAACTATACACACACACACACACACACACACACACACACACACACACACTAGTGGGGTATACTCACTGATGGTGAGCGGCCGAAGGTCAAAGGCATCAGGGACAATGTTTGTATGTGTGTATGCATTTTTAAACAAAGTATGTATCTGTATGTCAAAGACGACAAGGGATGTCATGGGCACTATGGGTTTGTATGTATGTGTGTGTCTATATGAATGTGTGTATGTTATGTGTGGTGTACGTATGCCAATGGGGAGAGTAAACGAAGAGATAGGAATGAGAATCTAGGCCAACTAAGGTTGTCAAGCTTAGTGTTGGATCTAAATGTGGAATGGGCCCAGATTTGTGGTGATTTCCATCTTTTGGGTTTTTCTCTTTTTGTGTTTCTTCTTGATTTATTTTCTTTTGATTTATCTAGGCATCCTTGGCTCTGGATCTTCTCCCCAAGAGGTTGCTCTTCTCATGGGAGGTGGGTCACAATGAATAGGAACCTACCTAAGGATCAATGATCACTCCAAAATGTAGCCTATTTAGCTTTTGTCTTGATTTTATGGATTAGTTTTAAAAACTAGTGTGATGAATGCTTATGCTAAGGGTTGTTTATGATTGTGCTAGTATGATTAACAGAAACATAACAAGCATTCATCATCCACAAGAATCACTCACATTGAGAAAAAGGAGGACCTCAAGCATGCAAATGATAGGAAGGAGGAGATACAATCTCTCTCTTTCTCTCTCAAATCTATTCTCTTCAAATAAAAAAGGTAACTCAAAAAGTCATGTCACATGCCCTTATATAGACATTTCTAGGATTAAGATTTTTGGTTACTAAAATCATGTGCCATAGTAACTTAGTTGACTTTACAAAGTTTTGTAAGCCAAATTGGATTTTTAACTACTTGGGTCCCTTTACATTTTTAACTACTTTAGTCCCTTTACATTTTGGGCCCATTTTGAGAGCTAATCTACCTCTAATATTCGTGCCATAGGCTTGCGAGTACAATGCACCTTCTACGGGTATAACGCAGCCGGGAACCATGACTTAGCTTCTTGGCTTTCAACACTTGCCGTCCGAACCCACTTGACATACAAGAAGCCAACTTGCCAACAAATATCGGACTTGACCAACTCGTAGTTCTGGAACCAACGTTGAGATCCAACCTAGCGCCATGCCAGGACGGGGATCTTAACGTGGGTAACTTCCCTCCAAGCAAGTCGCCCGACTAACTTAACCAACTCGAAGCTTTGTTACAAACAAGTAACATCCATTCCAAGCCAGTCGTCTGACTTACATCAAACTTACCCAACTCAAAGCTTCATCATGGATTGCTTGGGTGGAAGCTACTTGTTAGGGGCTTGCCCATTACATAGCATTGCCCAACTAGCGTTGCTACATTGTATATATGTTGTATATAATCGACCACTAGTAGCTTAACATGTTGCAAAAAAAAAAAATCCCTTGGCACCCAGAAAGACAACTATATATAAAAAATGAATTATACTCGGCACTTCCACGCGATATGGAATCCACTTTGAAATCTTGAAGTTTGTCATTCAAATGACATGCTTTTCAAATTTTTGTCTTTTTTTGAAAGGCAAACTAGACTTTGCCATGCATTGCAGTTTGCAAATGCCAAGCCTGATAAGTAGCTTATGTACAATTGTTTTATTGATCTTTTCATTCAAAAATACACACACACACACACACACACACACACTAGTGGAGTATACTCACTGATGGTGAGCGGCCGAAGGTCAAAGGCATCAGGGACCATGTTTGTATGTGTGTATGCATTTGTAAACAAAGTATGTATCTGTATGTCAAAGATGACAAGGAATGTCATGGGCACTGTGGGTTTGTATATATGTGTGTGTCTATATGAATGTGTGTATTTATGTGTGGTGTACATATGCCAATGGGGAGAGTAAATGAAGAGATAGGAATGAGAATCTAGGCCAACTAAGGTTGTCAAGCTTAGTGTTGGATCTAAATGTGGAATGGGCCTAGATTTGTGGTGATTTCCATCTTTGGGTTTTTATCTTTTTGTGTTTCTTCTTGATTTATTTTCTTTGTTACTTTTGGTTTATCTAGGCATCCTTGGCTCTAGATCTTCTCCCCAAGAGGTTGCTCTTCTCATGGGAGGTGGGTCACAATGAATAGGAACCTACCTAAGGATCAATGATCACTCCAAAATGTAGATCCTATTTAACCTTTGTCTTGATTTTATGGATTAGTTTTAAAAACTAGTGTGATGAATGCTTATGTTAAGGGTTGTTTATGATTGTGCTAGTATGATTAACAGAAACATAACAAGCATTCATCATCCACAAGGATCACTCACATTAAAAAAAAGGAGGACCTCAAGCATGCAAATGATAGGAAGGAGGAGATACAATCTCTCTCTTTCTCTCTCAAATCAGTCGTGTCACATGCCCTTATATAGACATTTCTAGGATTAAGATTTTTGGTTACTAAAATCATGTGCCATAGTATCTTAGTTGACTTTATAAAGTTTTGTAAGCCAAATTGGATTTTTAACTACTTGGGTCCCTTTACATTTTTAAGTACTTTAGTCCCTTTACATTTTGGGCCCATTTGAGAGCTAATCTACCTCTAATATTCGCGCCATAGGCTTGCGAGTACAATGCACCTTCTACGGGTATAACGCAGCCGGGAACCATGACTTAGCTTCTTGGCTTTCAACACTTGCCGTCCGAACCCACTTGACATACAAGAAGCCAACTTGCCAACAAATATTGGACTTGACCAACTCGTAGTTCTGGAACCAACGTTGAGATCCAACCTAGCGCCATGCCAGGACGGGGATCCCAACGTGGGTAACTTCCCTCCAAGCAAGTCGCCTGACTAACTTAACCAACTCGAAGCTTTGTTACACACAAGTAACATCCATTCCAAGCAAGTCGTATGACTTACATCAAACTTACCCAACTCAAAGCTTTATCATGAGCGCTGGAAGCCAACCTGGCGTCACGCTAGACTGGACAACCATAAACAAGTAGCTTCCACCCAAGCAAACCATCCAACTCATCCAACAACTTAGAGCTCGTTCCCCAAGAGCTTAACCAATTCACATTCATGCAAGGAACACTCAGAACCACAAGCCGAGATACATATGACGACAACTAGTTTCTGGACTGAATGGTCCCGACAGGATACCATTGGCGTCTCGGACCAAATGGTCCCCACAGCATACAGCTGGCATCCTAGGATATGACCCTCAGCTATGTGCAAGATAAAAAAGATTTGAAGCGGCCTTACAATTCGCGCTTTTACCAAACACTGAAACCCAGAAGGTAATCAGAGTCCATTTGAGAAAAATCCCACTTTATTAATAAATTCGAGAAGGTTTTATTTCACGTGTGTGACGGACCCTAATCTCTGGAGCACTGGCATTCCAAGGCGAGCACCAGGACAACATTCCAACAAGGGGAGCTGAGACTTGGTTGGAGCTCGCCCTGACTCACAACCCACATCTCCCTGGTGGGATTTGCCACCTCCCCTCATAGCAAGTGCTCAGCCCAAGCTAGTAAATCACGCTGGTAGGCGATGAAGATTCTTCTTGAGTAACTTCCTTGCCTTTGAGGTCGACGAACCGATCCTCGATAAAGACTGTATCTCGGCTATACAAAATTTGTCGGGTATCAGGATCGTATAGCTTGTAGGTGTTATCAGACAAGATATATCCAATCAGGATGGTCTTGAGACCTTGGAAGTCCAATTTTCTCCTTGTGTCTTTTGGGATCTGCGCATAGGCAGTGCACCCAAACACTTTTAGGTTCTTCAAAGAAGGCTTAAAGCCTGTCCACACCTCGTGGGGTGTCTTGTCTGAGAGAGCTTTGGTCGAACATCTATTTTGGATGTAAGCTGCAATGGAAATAGCTTCAGCCCAGAACTTCTTGGGCAACGATGCATGCGCTAGCATACACTTAGCAGATTCGACCAGAGTTCGGATCTTCCTCTCAGCTAAGCCATTAGACTGAGGACTGTGAGGAGTGATGAACTACTGCTTAATGCCTTGGCTTTGGCAGTACTCCTTGAACTCGACAGAGATATATTCTCCACTGTTGTCTGACCTCAAGACTTAATCGTCCTTCCAATCTCCTTTTCTGCATGCTCCTTGAAGATTCTGAAGCAGTTGAAGGCTTCTGATTTCTTCTTTATGAAATACACCATCGTTCTTCTTGAAAATTCATCAATAAAGGTTATAAAATACTGGGCATCTTTCAAAGAAGGATTTTTCATCGAGCCACAGATATCTGAATGTACAATATCTAGCAATCCTCTAACAACATGCTGATGGCTTAATTTAAATGGCTTCCTGGTCTGTTTACCAATTAGACAGTCTTGACAGACAGGTAGCTCGATTGTTTCGCGAGGATAGTCGAGATCAAAAACAATAGATTGTCTAGAAATTCATTGTATAGCAGCATAATTTAAATGACCAAGTCTATAATGCCAAAGTAAACCTTTATTTGATTGAATTGAAGTACTGAGAGCCTGACTAGAGGCAGAAAAGCAATGACTTAATTTATACAAGTATCCATGTCTCTTTCCGAGTGCTAGAATCTTGCCTGTCCTATCAACCACTTTACATTGATCACATTCGAATTCTACTCTGTGTCCTAGATCTGTGATTCTGCTTACAGAGAGCAGATTCGTGGATAACTTAGGTACATACAGAACTTTGGAGAGTAGCCTAGATTGATCATTTGCAAAGCATAATCTTATAGTGCCTTCACCTTTAATAGCTTGTGTGCTATTGTCGCCAAGGTGGACGAATTTATGGGTACTGTAAGGTGTATAGGACTCGAAACAGCCTATTAGGCTTACCTTTTCAATATCTACATTCGTTTGTAAATTATACCATTTAAAAATTGCTTCGCATCGTACAAGACGAACCATGCACAACTAAAAGCATCTTGTTGTTGTACACACTACATATATAGAACAAAAATCAGTAATATAATGATAGAAATTTTATTTATGCTATGATGATACTTTTGAATTAAAAAAGGAATACATGCATATCAGAGATAAATTGAATATACCCTGAGAGATTCAATGGTTATCTCTTCAATTGAAGTTGGCGTTGTAACGGCATCATGAAGTAGAGAATCAAATTCTCTTTGTGTATTTGCAGCTGAGTTTCATTTTACACATAAAAAATTTGATACTCCCTCCTTATTTATCTTTACAAAAAGAATGCTTAGGCTCCAACGCCGACTACAAGAACCAAAATACAAATATTGATAAATTCATATTTATGAAAAAATTCCGTTCTTATTAAAGCAATGAAGCATGCAACAATCCAGATTAAAGCAACAAAAACAAAAGAGCAATCCTTACTTATTTTCATATGGAATCAAACAGAATTTCGCCATAGAACTGCACTCGATAAAATAGACAACCTTCTCAAAATTGGCTTCTTTCGCCTTTACCGCTCCCATGAAAAATGGACTAACTACAAAAACTATACCATGGGAATCGAAACTAATACTATTCTGCAAAAAAGAAACTCCGGCATCTACTATTGCATCTGAAATTTTTGAGGTCTTATCTTTTAGCTCGACACAAAATTTGGGACCTAATCCAAAGGTTCTACGTGTATCTAGAAGAAAAAAATCAAAAAAATTGCCGAGAAGATCAATTTTGTTAGCTAGGTAGGCTTCGTATTGATTATAATGGTCAGAATAAAAAAAAAGCTAGGCTGGATCATATGGAATTCTCACAAAAAGATTATGTACAGGAGCAGAAACAGAAGTGGAAACAATATTTACAGATTTTTCTGTTATTTTGTCTAGCTCCTCTTGGGTAATCAACACTTTTGGTGATGAAACCTGCTGAGGAGCTAGACGATTAACAGGAGGAGGAAGGGGTAAAGATTCTCAATCTGAACCAGCATCTGACTCAGAGCTCAAGAAAACACGGGGTCTCTTGGTCGGGATATGTCTAGGAGGAAGGGAAGCAGCTAGCCTTCGAGATCCAGCCTTCTTGGGGACAGACTGCTTTCTCTTCCTCCTAGAGGTAGTAGGCACGTTGGTTCTATCCAGAGGCAGGTCTCTGGAGGTGCTGGCATTATCAACATGCAGACCAAAATATATGTCCTGAAGCCTTTTGAGAATGACAAAATCCTTTGGCATGATGGTGACACGCTTACCATGCACTGTCAAAAGACAAGTATCCTCAAAAAACTGGGACATAAAATCTTCTACAGCACCCTGAAGGCCTACATGGCTGTCACGGCAAAACGAACATTCAGCCCAAGTGACAGAGTGACATTCCGAATAGATCGGCCGAAAGGAGCTCTAGGAATCCACAATTCAGTTGTTCTCTGGAGTTTTTTGATTCCGTCAGCCAGACCTGCTTCCTGCCACGCCTACGGCCAGTACCAGGGGGAACATGAGAATGGGATGGCTGTACAGTGGTGATGGCACGGGCAATGGATTTGGTCTTAGCCATCATTCTCAGAAGAAGAAAATTAACAAAAAGAAGTTTGAACAAAACAAAAGTGGATGAAAACAAAAACATTTGTGATGAAAGATCGATTGAGATCAATAACAGTTTCGAATGCAAGATCTACACAAATTATTTAAAGAAAAGAGATGCGCGCTCAAAAGCGATATTGCACTACCAGCGGTATCAGACTCAAGTGCACTGTGAGAGGGCGGAAGCTTGAACGGTGAAAGAGCGCGCTTGAGAGCGATATCGGGAGCTAAAAGAAAAAATTTTGCAAAAAAAATGAAAATTTTGAGAACTTATATATACGAAATTTTTGCACGTGTGAAAAGACGGCGAAGACACGTGTCATTAGATTATTAGGCCATGTGGAATGTCCGTACTAACAATGATGATCCAATTATGAGGCCACGTGGGCTGAGACACGTGCGTGAATCGGATATCGACGCATCTCATTCTCGCACGTGACAGATGTCAGATCAATCATTCTAGGTACGGGCATTTATTTTGACCAATCACATGTCGACACGTGTTCTTTTGACACTCGTCCACACGTGCAAATTTCTTTTTTAAAATAGGTCTTTTTCTACTCAGATTTTCACTCAAATTTACGATTGCTTTTTTGCTCTTTTCTTTTGTCGAAAATTGCCCTTTGATGATGGATGCAGCAATACCCATGAGTTCTTCATATATTTTGTTGGCTTCCAGTTATCAGCTTCATCTTTCTCATTGTAAAGAATCACAGAATCGATTGTAGATCTGGGTCTCCTTGCCATTGCTATTTTCAAAGCTTGGGCACCAAAAATCTCTCTGATATGATACTTAATTTCAATTTTTTGTATCACATTTAATCTAATGTGAATGCCAACATAGTCACAGTTACTGCGTATACCATATTTTATGTAACTCTACATACTATATTTTTATAACTGTAACTAGTATAGTTAGAAAATTTCATTATACTAACCAGCATAGTCAAGTAAATTTAACTATTACATTAGAATACTGATTTCAACATGCTATTAAGAAAGACAGAGATTACCTCCAAACTCACAATCTTCCAGTCTACGGAATGGAGAACATCTGTAGGAATATATTTACTTAAATATGGCAGATATATATCTACATCCTTATGCGTATTTTTCGTCGAATTCATCTTGACACAAAAACCTTTGATACTATTATTTACAGATCTCTTAATAGAGATCAGGTTTAAACTCCAGTGGTCACTGCAAAATATGATTGAAAGTACTTTAGTGGCAATTCTAAGAACTATTATAATTGAAAATGTCAATGTTAATGCATAAAACAGGAAGAAGCACTTAATATATCTTACTTGGTATGATAAGGAATGACCAGATACTTTGTTGCTGGTGTGAATCCACTTGTCAGACACTGTGACAATGTGTCATTATTCTCCTTGAAGGCCTGGAGCAGAAAGTTACTCAGCACCAGCAACTCGTTTGATGAATTTCTTGCAATGTCAAATTGCAAGAGTGTCAGCCTGGACTCTATCACAGGATCATTAATAGAAGTCTGTTTGTCTTTGTGATCCAATCAATCTAAAACTTTAAAATTAAAACTAATCAAGTTCATCTAGTCTAAAACAAAAAGGAGTATCAATTTTATCTATAGCATCCGATAAGACTTTCTCAAATCTAAGATACTCATCCGAATCTATATATGTATTAAAATTTGGAGGAGGAGGAGGAGGAGGTGGTGGATGTGTAGTATCTATAGGAATTAAAGCGGTATCCAAAATAGCTGTAGCTATATTTACAGCATTATCAACAACATCGTTATCTACAATTGATTCTGGGTCAGGTTTCACAAAATCTGTAGTGTCTACGATCTTTGCTTTCTTTGGAGCTCTCTTGGGGGCACTCTACTTCCTAGGATGCTTCGTAGGAAGATCAATCCTATCTACAAGTGTTGGCCTGGGAGCAGAAAGCTGAGATACGTGCAACCTACAGAACCTATCCCTCATTCTCATCAGAAGCTAAAAATCCTTGGGCATTATTGTGACTCTCTTGAAATGAATGGCAAGCAAAAATGAATCTTCAAGAAAAAGACTAAGGTAACCTTCAGCAGCCTCCTGAAGGCACTGAAGAGCACTGGGTGTAAATCTAACCAACTATCCGAGATCATTTCTTGTTATGTTTCGGACAACACGGTAGAATGGAGCCCTTGGGATCAACAGCGCAGTTGATCTTTGGTACTTGCGTATCTCAGAGCCACCTGCGGCAGTTGCGCGTTCTATGTCTAGCAGGAGGGGTAATGGCCACCGCAGGGGCTGAGGATGAGCCAGGAGAGAAGAAGTCACTCCTAGTCTGCTTTCTCCTATCCATGGATGTGTACTATGCAATAGCAGACTTGCGCGGGACGGGGAGGATGAGAACGGAAGGTGAAAAAAATCTCGCATAGGACCAATATGTACGGAAGGAACGTATAGTATATTGGACCTGTGCGAGCTGAATATAACAGAAAGAAATTAGTTCTGAAGAAACGCGCACATGTGCGATACAGGGAGACACATAGATAGGTGTATCGAACCTGTGCGCATGAAAGGCGGTAGGTGGAAATTCAAGTGTGAAGGACACGCACAAGTGCGATATGCGAAGCAAAAAAAAAAAAAAGTGAAAAAAAATTCATCGAAGTTTATGATTTTATATCCTGGTTCACACGTGCGAAAGAAGGTCCAATCACACATTTGGGAGTTGTACAAACAAATGACAGAGCGACACGTGTCACGTTGTCACTTTACACGTGTGGGATTTGTACGAGCAAATGATAGAGCGACACGTGTTTTCGAGCACACAAATGAACACGCGACATGTGTCTAGTTGTCATTTCACACGTGTCCAGGTGTCACCTCGCACGTGCCAGTAGTTGTAGTCGAATCGAAAGTAGACACGTGTCCATTGACCGTTGACCGCATGTGTAGAAATTTAGTATAAATGGCATGAAAATCGATTAATTTTTTACCTTTTTTCGTTATTAAAATTCGCGGCCTATTGCTCTTGTGCACGCGGTTTGTTGACCGTTTGCACTCAACGACACATAGTTGCGCTCAAGTGCGATATTCGGTATCTCGAGCCGTACATATCTCTCTTGTGCGCCATCTTAATAGTTAGTTTTCTTTCTCGTCTCCCTCGTGCACAAGTGTGATATTCACTTTATTTCGATGGCCTCTTCCTCAAGATCCTCACGAGATTCAGGCTTGAGTTCATTTCTTAGTGAATTTGGGATTACTGAAAATCTGGACTACTTTCACAGCCTATTCAGGCCATATCTACATGTTTTCATGACTGCACAACCGAATTCTGACGTTTTTTATCAACATTATGTTAGATTCAAAGATATACTTAGTAAGCCTATTTGCTCCATAGGTTCACTCCAGTACATGCATTATACTGATCTGGTTCACTTCTTCCCAGGTTTCAGACATAGACTGGATAGAATGTTCACCAAATTGTTTGATCTTTTCAAAAGCAGTTCATTGTGTCCTTATTGCAACAAGAAATGTCAATTGGTTGAATATCAGAGTGGTTTTGTACTTTTCCTGTTAGTTCATATCCCAGATGATGATGAAATTTTCGTTGCTGGCCCTCATTCTAAATGTCTATTCAATTTGCCTGTATATTATATTAATGACGATGTATATTTTACTACTGCTGATTTATGTAAATTTTTTGACTATCGTGAAGACGAGGTTCTATGTTTATTATCCGGCACAATTTCCGAATTCTCCGACTTCGTAGATTTTGAAACAGATGATCTTGTTGCTGCTATTGATTTTGATGAGGAAATTATGACTGCTAAAGAATGCTTGACTAAGACTTTATCAAATATAGCTGAGGATGGGCGAGGCAGACCATCCGATGAAGAATTCACGGCATTTCAATCCTAGATGGGCTTCCCTCGTCCATCATTATTGCATTTCACGGATGATTCCAGTTCAGTACGTGGTCATTATATTGATCATCCTGATCTGGTTGCTGTTGATGATGAAGAATGTGTAAGTGTTTAAACTTCTTTGCATTACGATATTTCTAATCACTGAATGTGTTTTTGCTAACAAATTTCCTATTGCAGGATGCTCTAATAATATATGATTTTGCTGCGAGACAGACAACACGCATCGTCTTTCCAGAGGGATAGTGGACTTGGCCACTATCTTAGGCATTTCCTAAAGAATGAGATCTGTATTGCTCATTCCAAGCTAAGACCAGTCGGGGAGACTCTTATAATTACAGTTAAAGCTTTATCATTTCACCTAGGAGGACATAAATTTGTAAAGACAAATAAGATCATTTTTGTCAAAAGATCTTATGTTTTGAACATTTTAGGCTTTACTGATGGGAATGTTCATTTAAGGAGCTCCCATTATTCATTGTATTCCACTTATATTGAGTTTAGTGGAAATAAGGATAATCCACATCTATTAGATGCATACGCTAGCAGAGAATTTCTTCATGACAATACTGCCATAGAATCTGACACAAGATCTGATGATGAATAGTTGACACTTTGTATTTTGGTATAATACAATCAATACATTTACGTTGAGTATTTCTCCTTTCTTGTTCAATGAATTTGCAAAGCAATTCTGAACATGTCATGATTTGATGATAATGATGATCTTGTACTCAACAATCATCTAATTTTCTCTTCCTGTATGAACTTGCATGCTTTTCTAAACTTGTTGTATTGTGTGGACTTTGTTATATGTCGAATTTGAACTCTGCGGTAGAACCACTGAAACAATTGACAAATGTAGTTTCGTTTTTCATTGGTTCCTCCATGTTGTGTATTTCGATGAAATGCTGCTCGTGCTTGCCAGTGTGACTTCTCCATCCCTTGTGATGACCATACACTCAAGCTTCCATATGTATTTGCAAAAAATGTTGTATGATCTCTTAGTATGTGCTGCATATGTCAAAATCATAATGTTAGTCTTATGTTTGGATCTAAATATATATTTAAATTTGATAGCATTTTGAGAATTTAATATTAACCATGTAATGAGTGATGTGATCATCTCCCCATGCTTTTAATACTGCATTAACAAACTCGACACAAGTCCTTTGGACAACTTTCTTATCAATATCAGAGTATTTTTCTTTTCTTAAAATAGCAATCATACTATCAAGCTTTTTCCATACATCAACTTTTAGTACTCTGGTTTTGCCGTCTTTCTCAAAGTCCTGAGTAGCAAGCAATAATATCTGTTTCGACTGAGTGTTGAGTATTAGAAGCCCTACCAATATGATTCGATAGGAAACGACATGCTTTTGTTCCTCCTATGCTTGGCTTAGTTGTCATGTTCCCATTCTTTCCTGAAAGCCTTTCATCTTTTTGAATTTTGACATGTCCTTTATGGAGTCCTGCTTTTGATAAAAACATCTTCTAATCAAGAGATAGCTTCCTTTGCTAATGATGTTGGACATAATATTGATGGAGAGACAGTAATCAGCGAAGACAAAGCCGAATGCGTAAGTTTTTGTCTCTTATCAAGTACTAGTAGATTTGTTATGTCAGATTATATACTCATTAGAGGAAGTCCAAGCGCTATAAGGGCCCTTTTAAAGATACTTTTTTTTACTTTTCAACTATTCGACGTCCACATGTCACAATAATATTTTTACATGTGTGCAGGACTGTAATGGTGTTTGCCAAACAAATTTTTTCTACAATTTCTTGGGCATATTTTTAGCCAGTTCAAAACTCCCGCCGGGCAGAGTCTAGATATGTGATTGGATAATGTTGAATTTCACACGTGTGGATTGTCCACTACATGTACTTGTGATCTCCTAAGGTGTGTAGATGCACCAAGATCAAGACTAGATTGAGATTCAAGATCTATCTTTGATTCTATGGCAAAAACACACTACTACATGTATTCAATCACTTCCAACTCTCACTCACACATATGGGAAGTGTTCCAAAAGTATTCTAAGTAAAAACAAGCTGCTCTCCTCGGTTAGAGAGATAAAAACCATCATGAGCTCTCGGGTAGAGAGAGAAAGCTAGAAATTCAATGACACTCAAAGTCCACTCAATCTCGAAATCAATTAGATCCAAAAGGAGGAGTACAATGATACTAATAGATTCATGAGCTACCACTATGCTTAACTATGATTGGATCACACTTTGCCACCTCTTAATCCTATTGGACCATTGATCCATGCACCTCTAAATTCTATTGGACTATATTCAAGCACACCTCAATTTTCTATTGGACCTCACAAGGTTCCACCTCTAAATCCTATTGGACCTCTTAAGCTTCATCAAACAAAAGCATGACACTTGTCTACACTCTAATTGGCACAAGTTTGGCTCTATTTTGGCTCAATATTGGCATTACAAGTGGAAATGGATAATTTGCCATCTATGCCAAATTTGACCCTATCAACATCCTACACCTAAATGCTTGACTATGAAATTCTATGAGACCCCTATATCAAACATTTTGATTTACTTTACAATTCTCCACACGTGGGAACATCCTCCACACATGTGAGATTCACTTACAAACTTCTATCATAAAAAATACCAAGCTAGATTTTTGCCAATTTCTCACACTCCTCCTCAAAAAATAGCTTGGAAAGGTACTAGATCACTTGAGAAGTTTGTAAATCTTTTTGAGTGGATCCTTTGGTATGCATAAGAAGTGAAGATTAGCCAAGGGATCCATCATAGTAGCACCCTCACCATATCCATGATAAGATCTCTTTGGTAGAGATCTCTTGCCAATGCCTTTGAAGAGTGCTCCACCAATATGCCACTATTATCATGGGCTTCCTCCATGCTTGATGATGATCTTTGCCTTGAAAGTTCCACTTGCATGATGGATGCAACATAAATAGAGAAATCTGAGGCTTCCAAGCCTCATAAGGATCATGGAGATCAAGATCATAAGATGTGAAACAATGATGATTATCAAGATTATGCTTTCTAGCTTGACTAGTCCACATACAATGAACTATATCCATGATGGATCTAATCTTGATATCAAAGACTATCTTGATCTTTTTTAGGCTAGTTACTCTCTCAAGGATGTAAGTGTCCACTTTGGATGCTTCACTTAATCTCAAGAGGAGTTTACAATTTGCCTCAAAACATATGAAAACATGATTTTCAAAAAAGTGAGTATCAAGCTCAATCTTGTTCTTACAAGAACCAAGAGCATACTTTTGACAATACAATATCTTGCTTTCAAAAAGCATTGGAAACACATCTAAGTCAATAATGACAAAAAACATGTCCATACCATAAGCATCATACAAAATTAGTATAGCTTTTCTTGAACTTTGAGATCCAAAAAATTCAATGAAGCAAGATAGCATTTCAAGCAAAGGAAGAGAAGCATATATGAATGTGTTGTAGTAGATACAACATAAAATATGCCCCTCTTTGCCATGTAAGGTGAGCCATAAAGACTCCGCCATGCATCTTGAAGATCTTCTTGAAATCATATGAAGAAGAAACTCCTCCTCACACATTGGCCCCATCATAACTTGAATACCTTCAAAAAGGATAACTTGTGATGCTTCTTGAGAAGCCTTGATCTCGGCCACTTCCAAGATTGAATCTTTTGCAATATGACATCTCTATTCACCATCACATTTGAAATAGAGAGTGTAAAGACACTAAAGGCCTCCTTGATGGATGAGTATCCAATCATGATCCATGAGCTT
The DNA here is from genome assembly GCA_029204225.1 of Diphasiastrum complanatum. NCBI lineage: Eukaryota > Viridiplantae > Streptophyta > Lycopodiopsida > Lycopodiales > Lycopodiaceae > Diphasiastrum > Diphasiastrum complanatum. Next base: position 24,373,332 of record CM055097.1, on the reverse strand, counting down.
GGATCATCCTTCCTTCTTGTTTCCAAGGGAATATGTGCAAAGCAAGCACTACCAAGTTCACTAAGGTGATCAACCTTAGGCTTCATCTTGAATAAAAATTCATATGGTGCTCTTACTTCAAGAGCTCCAATACTCCTCAAAGCTTTGATCTTCAATGAGAATTTCCTCTCAACATATGCTTTGAATAATAAGGAATAATCATACACCATAATACTTGAAGAGAGAAGATATGTGCATCTTGTGTAATCCTCCTCCTTTGAAATATTGGAAATATAAGAAACATCAAGAGAGTTTGCACTCTCACTTGGATCCAATTTGTAGATGCCTTCAAATCTTGATCCATATGCAAGGATCTCACCATCCTTCTTAATCACACAATTGTCGATATTGAAATTGACATCAAAGCCACTATCAAGAAGTTGGCCAACACTTAAGATGTTCTTTGTAAGCTTTGGAACAAAAATAACATTGTTGAGAAAGAGATCTTTAGGAGATGCAAGCTTCAAGGGAATAATCCCTACTCCTTCAATATTGCACTCATGCTTACTTGCAAAGTATATCGTCTTCTTGACTCCATCATAAGGCATAATAGATGAAAAAAAGTGCTTGGAGCCACACATATGTGAAGATGCTCCACTATCAATATACCATGAGTCATCCTTGTTGAAGGTGGAAGAGGAGAAGCTTGATGCCATAAGAGAGCCTTCTCCATCACTTGCAATATAGTCTTCTTTCTCATTGGTGATGTTGGCTTGATTGAGTTGATTCTTCTTCTTGAAGCAATTGGTGGCATAATGGCCTTTCTTGCCACAATAAAAGCACTTGATCATCTTCTTCTTGAGATTTGAATTAGAAGCATGAGAGGTATCCTCCTCCTCTCCATCTTGGTCTTTAGCTTTGTCATTAGAGAAGTGATGGTGTTGCTTCTTACTCCTCTCTTTGTGCTTGGCAAACAGAGCTTTGCCATCATCATGATTGAGTGATAGCTTGTCCATCCTCAAGAGTTTGTACTCTTGTCTTGATTCTTCATAAATAAGCACACTTTGAAGGGCCTCCAAACTTGGTAGCTCCTCCTTAATAGCATAGGATTGGACAAGGTTGTCATATTCATCTCTCAAGCCATTGAGAATGACTTGGACTAGCTCACTTTGATTGATTGAGTCACCAATACATGCAAGCTCCCTATGAATATCCTTGACTCTCAAAACATAATTAGATGCACTCTCATCACTCTTTTGACTACTTTGGAATATTTGGTTTCTAAGAGTGAGGAGCCTAGAGGTGTTCTTAGCCTCATAGATGGACTTGAGACAATCCCAAGCTTCCTTGGATGTAGAATAATCACCAATCTCCCTCAATATATCATTAGAGACATTCATCTTAATGTAGTGGAGAGCCATCCTAGCTCTCTTCTTGTATTTTTGTACTTCTTGAAGGACTTGAGGCTCCTCCTCAATCCCAAGTACAATGTCCATCACATCTTGGAGTATCAAGATGGACTCCATCCTCAACTTCCATATTGAATAATTGGAAGTAGACAATCTGTCACTTGGTTGCAACAAGTATGAACTCATTGAAGTCATGTAAAGTGGAGATAGATAAAGTGATGAGCAAAAAATGTTGCTTCTCTCTCACTATAGGATCCAATAATGGTGTGCTATCATCTCCTATGCAAGATCTTGCAACAAACTGTGAGATGATTCTCACTAGCTATCTCAATCTCTCCAAAACTAGATCTACTTCACATCAAATGATGGAGTATGGGCAAAGTTAGGATCAAACACTCTTAGCATGTGTGAAATACACTAAGAAACCAAATTTGACTCAAATACAATGATATTGCATGAAACAAAATGGCTAAGATCTCAAAACAGTGCCTAGATCACTTATAGATGAGATTGGTAAGCATTCAACTGTGATTTTGGATCAAACAAGCAATCTTTTGACCAAACCAAATGTGTCCACCCAGGTCTAGGTGCCCTACCTAACCCTCTTCAAAAGCTTATAACTTTTGATTGGCTCAACCAAATGGAATGAAACTGATTGCATCAGAAACTAGACAAAAATAGCTTCAAAACAAGCTATCTAGCAAGATTTTTGGATCAAAACATGAAAGAGAACTCCCAAACTGAAATTGGATGTTCCTCACACGTGTCTGAGCACCTGATTCCGTACAGTACCAGGTCAGACCCAATCAATGTCCTTTTGATCTCTTTTGATCCAAAATTGAACAAGATAGCTAGGAAAATGGGCCTTGACAATTTCTAGCTCAAGATTGATGAATAGTTTTCACTCAAATGGATCAAAATGCATGGTAACCTTAGGTAGGCTCTGATACCATGTTGAATTTCGGACGTGTGGATTGTCCACTGCATGTACTTGTGATCTCCTAAGGTGTGTAGATGCACCAAGATCAAGACTAGATTGAGATTCAAGACCTATCTTTGATTCTATGGCAAAAACACACTACTACATGCATTCAATCACTTCCAACTCTCACTCACACGTGTGGGAAGTGTTCCAAAAGTATTCTAAGTAAAAACAAGCTGCTCTCCTCAGGTAGAGAGAGAAAAACCATCATGAGCTCTCGGGTAGAAAGAGAAAGCTAGAAGCTCAATGACACTCAAAATCCACTCAATCTCAAAATCAATTAGATCCAAAAGGAGGAGTACAATGATACTAATAGATTCATGAGCTACCACTATGCTTAACTATGATTGGATCACACTTTGCCACCTCTTAATCCTATTGGACCATTGATCCATGCACCTCTAAATTTCTATTGGACCTCACAAGGTTCCACCTCTAAATCCTATTGGACCTCTTAAGCTTCATCAAACAAAAGCATGACACTTGTCTACACTCTAATTGGCACAAGTTTGGCTCTATTTTGGCTCAATATTGGCATTACAAGTGGAAATGGATAATTTGCCATCTATGCCAAATTTGACCCTATCAACATCCTACACCTAAATGCTTGACTATGAAATTCTATGAGACCCCTATATCAAACATTTTGATTTACTTTACAATTCTCCACACGTGGGAACATCCTCCACACATGTGAGATTCGCTTACAAACTTCTATCGTAAAAAATACCAAGCTAGATTTTTGCCAATTTCTCACAGATAATATATTGTTGCCCGTCGGCAAAAGACTGCCCGAGTTTAACTAGCTGAAGTTAAACTAACTTGCATGGATGGTTCAACTAACTGAAGTTATCAATCGTTTTGTACATTATCAATCGTTTTGTATCTTGGATGTTCATTATCAATCGTTTTTTATCTTGCACTGTTATGCAATGGCCACTTGCAATCGAAGACCGCGTAGTGCGATCAATTCGGTCACCGTTTGTAATGAAAGAGATTCTGAAGGGTTATGAATACCATGCACATACAGAAAGTTACAATGGGTTGTGATGCATCCCTCATCAAAAGGTGCATTTTGCAAAAGAAAGAAATCAAATATGGATTACAGAAACTTTTGGAAAGGAAGAATTTTAGAGTTCAAAGTTTCAAAGGGAGGTCAATCCATTTCAAAAGTCTTGATTCAACATGTGTATATGTACAATGAAGTTATGGTGGAGGATGTCAATCCCGTAGATCGACTCAAATGCAATTGTATGTGATGCAACTTACGCTAGTTTTTCTATGTTAATGATCCACATTCATTATTGTGATATATTTGTGTTAAAATAGAATATTGTCTTTTGCAGACTTGGTATCCATCGAGCATAAGCGAATGGAAACCAATACAATCACTTGCAAGCATCATAGACATCATCCATTCTAATATCGGTTTACTCCAGTATAAGCATCGTCCTTTAAAGTCACTTTTGAATTCTGGCATTTTTTTTTACAATTCTCTTTACATACCATGCAAAAATGGTTTGAATGGCAAACTAGAAACTCTACCTCTACCACATTTTTCAAGTGAGGAATGGGTTCCTCCCGATTCTACCATAGCAGAAAGTTTTAGATCGAAGTTTTTTATGGACATTCAAAACTGCATGAAATGTAGCACAGGTTCAAAAACCAATAGACTATTTTGGTATTTACCATTTGCAATTTTTGTAGATTTTTTTGCTAGGTGTAATGTTTGTAAAACAGCTACAAGGTTCATTGCTAAGGATTTTACTGATGAAATGATATCAGAACTCCTTGATGATCATTAGGATGTGAAAACTGATGGCAGCATTCAATGTAGAGCTAACAAATCATCCATGATATTTCGATATCATATAGAAAAACAAACGCTTTCTTTTATGTTTTATCATAGAAGATGGATTAGAGATAATAATGAATGGAAAGCATTAGATCAAGACTTTACAATGAACCATCAAGAGCAAATGCAAATAGAGGTGAAGCGACAATTGAAGTGGAGGAGGACTGGAGTCTAAAATATATATGATCAGAACTTACAATGCTCCAATTTGACATACCTCAAAGCTATGGTTTTCGAGTAAATGGAAGAATGGTACGTTTTTGTATTTAAATAGTCTATTATATAATTGTTATACTGCTATTTATTAACAATGATTTACTGATAGATCATTTGCAATGTTAATGCAGATTAGAGCAAGGCAAGAAGATTATATCCCATGCAAAGATTTATTGTCAAGCATAGAAATTGTTGAAACAAATCAAAGCTTTGATGAATCAGTAAATCTACAATATTGGTGAGCTTAACTTTCCTTGTGAAATTTTAGATTGCTAACTTTTGGCTCCTTTTATATTAACCCACATTGTTATGATTGATAAATGTAATTCCATTGTTTTCATATGCAGGTTCAAGAAAAGTGAAATGAAGGATTGAAATAGCAACAATAGAATATCAAATGATGGAAATAGCAACAATCGAATATCAAAAGACCCAAAAGTTTGTAAACATTGAATGTAAATTTTTGAAGTACATATTTTTGTATTGGCCTTTCAATAAGACCATTTATCTATTTTTCTATATAGATTTCTTTTCCATGAGCTCTTTTAAGTGTAAGCTCCCCAACTTCTTGATCCGTTGTCACCGATGTTGCATTAGAGAGAAAAATCTTAATCATTACTTGTCGAAATTCAAATACGTCATTTTGTGTGAATTTTGGACAGGTGAATGCAAACTATAAAAATAAAATCAGTGTACATCCAAACCCAAATTACCTGACGTATATCGACATTTTCACCTTGGCTGATGAACCATTCCATAAAGCATTTTACATTTTTTATGGCATACCAGCTAGAACTAAATGAGTCAACTTGTTGAGAGGACTGAGAATCAAAATACAGAATGTTAGTTTCACATTTTTTATATGGCAATTTGCATCACAAGAAGACTAATTGAAAAATTGGTTACCTGTGCGTCTATTATCTCTATGTGCCTTGCTACACACAGGGCCTTCGTTGGAAAATAAATGATCATATTTTTGTACATCTCAATGTCGACACTGAGGTGTGTTGATCTCAAAGAGTTCATTCTCAGCACCTTTGGATTTCACAAACCGGCTTCATCCACTCTTAGTGATATAATATGTACAGACCAATGATGACTGCAATCAACCAAATAGTCAATGATATGTAAATGAAAAAAAATACAAATAAAGCAATACATATAACTCAAATTAAACAATACATACTTTTGATAGTATGGTACAAAAATTTCGGAGTCGCTTGGCATATGTCGTAAACATGATGCAACTGATTGCTCATCCTTAAGCAGGTGACAAAAAAAATTGAGTTAGCACAAAAACACCTGGAACACTATCACTTTTGTACAACTGAACCCAATAATTGAGTCCAGCTTCGACAACTGGGTCTGTGAGGTCCAAAGACTTATTCAATAATTCCTTACAGATAACAAGATTAAAATAATTCATATATGAGGCCGAATATATATTGAATACAAAGTGATCACCTAATTTATCTATTTTTTTAGCTATGTACTCGTCAAAAATTATATATCGCTCAGAATAAAAAAATGTCAGCATGGGATCGACTGGACATTGAACAGCTAAATTTTTATATACAGTTCCTATTGATTGAGATGGGCTTTCGAGAAAGAGAGCAATTGATTTTGTGATATATCTATCCAGATCCTCTGTGGTGCGTCTGAGCGGCACATCCAAAGATTGGTCACTATCAGAAGAGTAATCTAGTAAAAACTTTAGACCAAGAGTGACAGGAAGGCCCTCTTGAACTTTCAGTGTATCAAGAATCAATCCAATAGCATGGAGAAGGGCAGATCCTAGCCAGTTAGTAGCACGAAGAAGTTCAGCCATACTGCCACCATCCTGGGCAGGCAAGGTCCTTAAAAGGATGTACTTTCATCCAATATCTATCGTAATCTTCCTCCCTCAAGTCTTTTTTATTGATAGTCAATGACAAAGCATTAAGTGGTTGCCACACGTTTGCACGTGTTGCAGTCATACTGGGATCTGAGCCAATATTTGTTGTGCATTGACATACTGTCTTCCAATACTCCCCTTGAAGATTACTTTCTCGTACAATATGATTTCAAAAGAAATGTCTTGTGCCTCCCATGGAAACTTTTGCCGACAAGTCCTGAGTTTTTCCACTCAACTCAATGTCCTTGGAAAGATCCACATGGCCTCAGTGTAGTCCCATTTCTGATAACACTATCTCTAGATTTCGAATGCCAACATCAGCTCATGATTCGGGTTGCATATTCCATGCATAGCAACAATGCAAATATAACAACTTGTCCAATATCTGCAATTCACCATGCCATCGTGCAAAAATGGACTCTTTTGAGTGGAATATCTCAGATATGGGACTCCAAACTTTGTCTAGAGTGTGCCTATTTGGTGGAACTCATTGGTTGCAATGCAACACACCTTTATTTCAGCCACTTTCAAACATACAATATATTCAAAAATGTTTGGCATTCGCACCGAGCCCACAACCGAACATGCATTTTAGGGTCTTCAAATCGGCAGGTAAGTGCCATTCCATAGTAAAGTTTTGCCCATCAACACTTAGTAATTCACCTCCATTTTGTGTAAGGATTACCTTGATATATTGCATTGTTCAAATACCCACTTCAACACATCGTGAGTCTCTATATGAACTTCAAATGCGGCTATCCACCATACATGATTTTTAGATTGCACACTAAATTTATTGGGCTCACTTCCACTCGACTGTTGTAATGCTTGGTTCATCAACACGATTGTGACACATTCAAGTTTGCGACCTTTTACAATCTCCGCTTCATCCAACTTAATGACAAACATAACTTTGCCTCCAAAATCTACAATACTAAATTCTCGTAAATAAGATACACACAATTATTTTTGCTGACGAGAAATAGAAAAATAAGAATTGAAATTGTTGTGAAACGAACTCACCATCTCCTTTGACGTTGTAATGTCGTACCATCATTGCTTGGACCTTTTCCATATCCAAATATATATTGTTGTATAGGTTATAATGAAAATGAACGATAGATTCCTTTTGCTTGCTGGATATTATAAAAGTATCCTGAATGTGGAAGAATTCACCAAATTCATTTTCCAATGAATGAATTGCATTATCGTTTCGTAGTTTGAAGCAATTTGTAAGTAGGTAATATTTGATGTCGTTTCAATCCCTTTTGGTTAGATCTCTTCAACAAAAAAATTTCAATGCTCTATATCCTTTTCGACTCACACCTTCTTGATCAATCACATGCATAAACTATCTCTCTAGCATTTGGATTCGGTTTAAACTTGGTAGCAAGTCTTCTTGCAATCTTTAAACGAAATGAATCACATGAGTTGCTTGGAAATTTTCTCCGACCATGTTAGTATAGTCTATGCAACAAGCCTACTGAAGTCTATGAAAATAGATCTTAGAGTGAGCTCTTAGCTCATGCTCACTCTATGTGGTAACCCACAGTAAAGGTGCCACGCAGGATGGATTAACATTACACTAATTCTGATGAAGAAACTTGTACAGGCAAGGAAGAGGCCCTTTTTGAGTTCAAAAAGGGCCCTAATGATCTAGATGTGCATCCAAATTTGGTCAAGATCTTGTTGATCCATTAAGTATGCTTTGGATCTATATTTTTTCACATTATGTTTACTTGCCTTTAAGTTGTCTTTTTTAAGATGGTTATCCATTCTTTTGGCATATGATAGTAACAAAGTGCACCTACTTATTACATTAGCATTGTATTGCAACCTTCTATTTTCTCATCTATGTCTTGGTAGGACAATATATTATAGCTATGTAAGTTTGAGTACCATGATGTGCAATGCTTAATTGTGCCTTGTGATAATTTGTCTTTTTTTGTTTGTTTCTAGTCACTTTAGCCATTCTATCATCAACACTAAAGCATTGCACATCAATGATATGCTCAACTCTAAATCTTCAGGTCAACTATCTTGATCTAAGGATAAAAGCACATCGGTACATCACTCAAAGTCTTGGACATCACACATGTGCACACTGCACAACAAACTATCCAACCTCGAGATGTCTTGAAATGAAATCTCTCATTATCCATATAGTAGGCTCATTAGATTACCATCACTAATTCCCCTCACTCTTGGCTCATATATGGATTGGTGTATTTACTAAACTTCCTTGGTTGTTTTCATCCATTGCACATGCCTCTCCTAGCATCAAGCATATTGTAGAGAGGTCTTTTTTTAATTCGATCCTTGCCACCACAAAGTTCTCCATGGCTTCCATCATAGTTAATCACTTTTCTGTGTCGAGCCTCATAGTTATGTGACTTATTTATCCTCCGATATCATTTGCATACACGTCTACACCTGATCGAACCTTTGAAAGTTTGATGATCCTTTTGTCACCAACTCTCCTTAATTTTGGTGTGATCATCTTTGTTCAAAACCTTCTAACGATAACCTAATGATCATAGAGATGTTGTCACACTACTGATGGCGATAACTATTAAATCAAGTGTAGTCAACCAGTGACAAACACATAAGTAGATGACAAAGCAATACAAGGTAATAGCAATGCAACGAGCATGCAAGAAAATGATGACTCGTTGAAAGCTATTAACTAGTAAGCACTATATGCAAAAAGTGAGTCACACATGTCAATGTTAATCAAATGACATGCAAAAAGTGAATTGCACACCTAAAAAATTCTTGTGCTCCAATCATGAAAGGGCGGCTTATAAGGATTAAAAAATATTAAATTTGCCATTTAGCCCACGTTTAGATACCATATTAGTATGGCTTTCCACTCTCTTGTTTGCCATTGACGAGTCAACGTGTATACGTGTAATAAAAGCAATGCTCGTAAAAAAGTTTCAAACTAACCTTACAAAAAAAACCACAAAACTATTATGGAATGGATAAAAAGTCAAAATAAAACCTTGAAACCTATAATTTATAACTAGAACCAGCTGCTTTTGAACCATATAAAAAACCTATAAATCTAAAATGAAACCTATAAACTTAAAATGAAACCGTAAAAAGTGAATTTCAACAATTGGGCTCTTTGTATTTGTTGATTTTTCAAGCAAGCAAAGCACTCATGAATAGAAGGAATACTTAGCTTTGAACTTCATTCTGCCTCCAAATCCAGGCATTAAACACTAGAACGGGTCTATATATGTGTTCATTAGGAATCAAAAGTTTAAGGCTTATGGTCACTGCAATCCACCCGTGTTCAGTACTATATTTCGGAGAACAGGGTGGAAGTTATACATTGACATGGTGAACTTCGTGCATTCAGAACACAGGTCAGGATGGTGAGGCAGTTGAGTCCACTGATTGTGTAACAAATCATACGCAAAGATCTCTGGAAAGATACGGATGTAAATAATGCCGCACATGCCCACACAATCAAACCATGCCCAGTGCTGTTTCTCCTCCAAAATCTGAGCTATGGTGTCGGGTATTCTCATGTCTTGCTCGATCCATTGCATGCTCGCCTGCTCAAGCTTCCATAGATGAACCTCAAGTGCCAGATCCACCTTCACACCTCGCAATATGAAGATATGCTGGTCGCACTCGAGAAGTCTTGAGAAGCCGAAGCTGCTCTTCATTGGAACCGGCACCTGGGTCCATGCCTGCCTCTCGGGATCGTAAACGGAGACGGCTAAGTTTAGAGGGCCTACTTGCTCATCGGTGATACAGAACAAAAGCCCGTTGCAGACAATGATCTTCTCGGAGCGTATTGACTTTCCCATTAGCATGGCTCCAGCTGTCTTCCAAACGCCTTCTGCAAAATCGTAGATCAAAGTTGAGAGGCCGTTGCCAGCACCAGCTTCGATCAATATCAGCAACTTTGACTGATTCAGGTTATCACCAGCATTCATCAACACGCTCCAGAAGCCCCCATAACGTACTCCTAAAAAATGTGGAACTTTTATCAAAGCTTTTGTGAGAGGATTGCAGATATAGACGGGAGTTCCACTTCCATTGATGGTATCAAGGACTAACGAGCCTTTGTGCACCGAATTTATGAAGAAATTGCAAGGAAGAAAGTTGAGCGACAAAGTGAACCATCTGCCCCTGGTGGGGTCGTAAACCAGGCACCCATCTCGTACCCTGTACTTTGGAAGAAGAAGCCAGTGATGATTACTATGACGCTCTGCACAGAGGTGTAAAAATGCTGGACTTAAGAAGAAAGAGCCCCATCGCTTGCAGACGGCGTGCATGCGAAAGAGGGAGGGAAGAGGTAGCAGAGCCAATATCCTGCGAATGATATCTTCGGGCAATTGGCTCCATATGCAGGAGTGTAAGAGATTGCTGGTTTCAAATCCAGAGCAAGACCCTAAAGTACCTTTCACCATTCAGATAGTTCCGACGAAAAGCACCACTCCGTGTTTCCAAATAAAGGGAGAGATACCTGGAATCTAATATAAATCTGTGTCCTGAATTTAGCTTTATCTTTTGTTCTTGATCAGCAATTGCGCCGTTGTACATTGCAGAAGGGATGTGTAGCTGTCGCCACTGTCATCCTGTTCCATTGAGCAAACTTAGTTGGACTATTTTGAAAAGAAACTATTTCTCACAAGGACGTCTCCTTTGTGCTTTTCCTTAATTACAATCCACTGTCACTCCGAGAGACTGACAGCGTATTCAGTTAATCCGACCAAATCAAGCTAAGTTTCTTGCAATCCTCCGTGTGATGTGGCAAATCCTGCGTATATTATATCCTCGCCTGAAACACAAGACCTGGAACTGGATCCTGGGTCCGTCAAGAAAGAAACTCAGCGCGTCAAGAATGAGGTAAAGCAACCGTATACACAAGTTCACGAGTCTTCACAACTTTAACTTTCCGTGCGAGATGAGCCATAAACTTGCACGACAGTATTCGATGACATATCAGAAACGCACTACATTACAAAGTACTTGTCTCAGCAACACCTCAGCTACCAGCAACACGAAGAATAAACACATGGAAAATTGCACTTTGATCTCAGGAAAATTGCAAAAACAATACAAGATACTACAAGAACAGCTTGTAGTCTAGCCTTGTAGACATTGCTTTGTTTAATTAGATAACAGAATCCAACGTCCGTTATCTGGACTTTGAATCAAACTGCCCAATATCTGTGCGTTCACTGCACGACACCACCTCTCTAAAAACCTCGTCCAGACTCCAGACCGTCCAGACATAATGCAGGGACGAGCCTACGAGGTTTCTAGAGTCCGCCCTATGATCTATCATCCCTACCAAATCAGAGCTTGCTGGTATTGCAAGAACCGATGACGATCCCTGTTTTATGGATATGCGTGCCAAGATAATCAATGTCCTATGCTTTCGCATCTCGCTCTCCCTCTTACGCACTCAATGTGTGTACTACGTACGTACCCACCTCGCTGCATCGTTCAAATTTCAAATCATGCACATTGCACACTCAGTATATGTATATACATAATTTGACAACGAATTTGAAATAAGAACTAAGAATTAGTAAGAAGTAACTAAGGCTTTTCCGTTGGCCCCCCAGCTTTCAAAAGTTTCACTCGGCTTGTCTCTTTTTATTGTCACCTGCCCACTCGACAATGTTGTAGGGGATTGGGTACTTTTGTTTTTATGACATACTCATGTTTCATAGTCGTGCAGGTATAATATGAAAGATTTTATGGTTTTTTCAAATGTAAAGAGCTTATGATCAATGCTTGTCTTGAGATGCATTTAGACCCTACCATGATGGTAATAATGTTTCAGTCAATGAAATTAAGGTGTATTTCAACTCAGCTACATGAAAAAATAAATACAATTGAAATACTCAAGCATTAGCATGGAGCATGTTCCTTTATTAACAGTAGAGTCATCCCAAAATGCTCACAAAAATGTGCATTAATTTCAAGCACTTACTAAAAAAATTATATCTCATAAACTATGATACATCACATTAAATCCTTTCACATGTGTGTTTTTCATATTTACATTTATTGATTGAGATCATCATTTTGAGCAACTTATATGTAAGATATGACATGTTAAACAAGTGGGGGTACTGATGAAACTTTAATATTTTCATATCTAGGATTACATTATCGTGAATTTTACATTTAAGTTTTTGCCTGTTTGCTCTGAAAAATCTTACATGATTATAAAAGCATGTCTATAAAAGAAAATTTGAATTTTGAGGTTTATAGAGATAGATACGTGCATCCAAAATTACCCATTTAAGTGCTAATAAAAATCACCAAAACTGGAAGTATCATATTTGAGTATATAACACCATGATTTTAACAATATTTTTTTGGATTGTCTAGATTAAAAACTATTATATGAGCATAGAAACATGTCTCTCAAATTCTTTTTAACTTGGAGTTATGCAGAAATAGATATATGCATCTAAAGTTAACCATGTCAAGTGTTGAAAATTATTGAAAGGTGCTAAAAAGTTGCGGCTCTTTTGGAGGTGCTTTTTACAACCCTTTCTTTGGCTATCTACTTTCAAAAATACTTTATGACCATACAAACATGTCTATAATTTTTTTTTTATTTTGGAATTCTATAGAGATATATACGTGCACCTAAATTTACCCATGTGAAATGTTGAAAAGTGTTGAAAATTGAAGTTTTTTGGGGGTAAATTGCCGTCAATTGAGAGAGAGAAAAATGAAGTCTTTTGATAACACAATGAAGAGTCAAGTCTAGTTCCACATACAATTGAAAGATTGAAATTTCAATCGTTTGATGGCATCTTATGTCTTGTCAAGTGACCAAGGGTTTTATGCACACTTTTGTGCGCACGCGCACAAAAGGGTGCTACAAACAACTCTAATGTTAAGATGCAATAAAATAAATCTAAATGAAGATGATAATGCACAATAACATTTATAATGACATCAAAGCTCTTGAAATTTTCTCCAACAAACTACAAACGTTATATCATCTACTTAGACTAATTGTGGCTATTATGTGATTTTCACAAGCAACTTATAAATAGTAGTGGATACATATAGCTATGGATACATCCATAATAACAACTCTAGTAAGTTATGCTAACTATATCAAAACTCTCTCTCTCTCTCTCTCTCTCTCTCTCTCTCTCTCTCTCTCTCTCCAAATTATATTATTATTAGTTTAGAATATTGATGCCAGATTAAAATTCATTATTGCAACATTCAAATGCATATGCCAGTACATCTTACAGTTCATTTATGCCCAAATTAAATCTATCATCAACAATACCAAATATCACGGTCATATGGAGATTCATGTTCATGTGGAGATTCACTATCCAATGCATTTGTAAAGTTTGGTGCATATATGGATTCATTATCCAATGCATTTTTAAGATCTAAGATATTTAAAGCACTTGGAGACATTTTTGTTTTCTCATCATATATTATATGTTGTTAGAATTCATATTCACCTCGTCATCAATTTAAACATTCTGCATCATGTGTGGCTTAAATTGAACAACTACAATAGTTTTTGTTTGTTAAGTATGGTTTGAAAAAGACTTGCACATTTCAACGAGGTCAAAATATACACATTATTGTAGAATTGTCGTCCACAATAATGATGTCAATGAAAATTATAGAACAAATATCACAAGAAAAGTTAATATATATGTGTGCATTTGCTTAGAGTCATAAGGTAGAAATGCCAATGTGCTTGAAAAACACATGCTTTATGTCTTAATCAAATCACATAGTAACAAATCCAGTATGAACTTTGTTTATGTTTGCATTTGACCTTATGTAGTTAGATGTAAAACCATCTTACATCAAATAAAATAGAGCGGCCATTTTCAACAAATTGTGTGTATCTTGATTAATTGTTACATACTAAAGATCTTAAAAAATCTCGTGCACTACTCTAATTTTTTTGCTGGAAAAATGCTATGACACCACAATCATCATATATGAGTTGTTTCTCATAGATTTGTTCAACATGATGATAGCAATCATATGCCCACATATTTCTATACTTTGGATTCCATCAACTGATAATGTGAATCACAAACTAATTAACCTAAAACAAAAAATGACATTGTTCTCTCTAGAAAATATGGATTCTATTTACACCCTCTTGTAATTCTCATTCCATGTTTGATTTTATCTAGCCTTTGGTTTTACTTTTTTTAGTGTATCATGCACTCATTATGCACTCATTCTGTAGTGCAATTGTTATTTAGGCAAAGGCTCAACAATGTGTGAAGTCGTAGCTTGATCTCCTATTGTATCAGTGTCACTTTCTAACACTACAACACCCGCCGTAATTTGCGACGCCAATCCCGAGTTTAATTTTTTTTTTGTTCGCATCGTGGACGTCGCAAAACACGTCACAATAGGGTCGTCGGAATACGACGTCTATAAAATATTTCGCAATTCGACAGTTTATGATTATCGGCGTCCCGAAGATGAACTGCGTCCCGAAGATGAACTCTAGAAATGTCACACTGGGATTAACGTGGACATCAAATTCTTACGTCCAATTGTATGCGTGGTGGATCTGACGTGGATGTCAGAATGCTAGTCCACAAAAAGTGAGAATCCTCCCTATAAAATAGGATCTAAAAGAATATGTACATCTTATCTAGTACATCCAAATCCACATAACAGTTTTGTTAATGAACCATAAGTTACAAAATTATAAGTGGGTCGTAACCGATGTCTTCCGTACTTTTCATAACATATTTGTGTTGAAGAGAATAACCAAGTAAGAACAAGGGAATCCTTGTGAGAACCACAGGTGTCAATGCATTTTCTCAGTTGTTATCCATGTCACACCTCAAAAATATCATATCAAGTACCAGACCATGTTTTTAATATTGTACCGAATTCGTATTTTTTTGTTTTGCCAAATAAATACGTATAATGTTATGGCATGGATTTTTTTACAATATGTCAATAAAGAGTACTAAATCCAGCATCCAAAAATAAACCTTTTTTCATAGAACTAGTACAACCGTAAGAATGCAGGAATATGCTTTAAAACCAATCTGCCATTTTATAAACATCCTACTTTTTAAGTCAAAAAATTAGTCATGACTAAGAAATCCATTTTGAGTCATGATAAAAGTAGAGTATCAATATATATGATGTCCACTCAGCAATTAATGTAACCGTAGAAACTATCTACCAACAGTTTTTTATGTAACGCTGCAATGTAGTTAAGTTTTAAGCTGTTTTTGTATATATAATATATTTAAAGCCTTTTACCACTAACCACAAAAATTTTCCTCGAGTATGGTTGTAGTACTGAGGCGTAAAAAACCCTTCAACATATAACAGTCGTAACGTTTTATTGTAGTAGCGTCCAAGGTCTATTTGTAATATAGCCCCTTTAACGCCACAAACTTGTTATTGTTTTTGGTAAACAATAACTTTACTACCGACAGCCATGATTACCGCAATCACGACTTCCATAAGAAACTGAGGTTTTTATAATGCATTGAGATTGTGCTCAAATAAATTATTAATAAGTTGGATTTTCACTCAGTTTCTAGGATTACTAATTGCCAACATATGCCAAGAGTGGAAAACCATGAAAGTGTAAATAGAACAGATCTGAATTTGACTAGGACTTGGTTAAGTATGTCACAAGCCAAGTTGCTTCTTTATTCATGTATCTGCCAACAAAGTAGAAATTTTTTGCACTTTCTATGCAGCAAATAGAATATGTTATCAAAACATACTAAAAAACTGTAATTTTGAGTAAATAGAACTGGACAACTTAGTCACAAAAGAACCAAAACTGCCAGTAACTCAATTAGAAGTACCCAAACACAACCCTATTGAAACCAGTAATAAATTAAAGTTATAAAAAAGTCTGCATAAGGTCAACACTTGGCATCACCACTCAAGCAGTTACCAAAGTAGTAAGTTGAGGTAACCAAGTAAACACCATAGAAAAATAGATTACACACTCACTCTAAATAGCGAGTTGAAGAGGGCAAACAGAGAAGGCAACTAAAATAAAAAACACAACAAAGAACACTCTAAGAGAAGCGAAAAAAACCACCTCAATCAAAAGGTTAGCAATGAGACTAACGTAAAGCAGAGGCACAAGCACAAAGAACTAAACACATTTGGTAATAGCAAAGAGAAAAAAATGAGAAGTAGCAGGTCAAAAGAAGAACATAAAACTGAACAAAATAGACACCCAGGTAACAAATAAAAAACAAAACCAACATGCAGACCCATCAAAAAACAAACCAGAAATTAAAAGCACAAAAAAATTCACAAAGGCATCTGCTACAAGAAGCAAGAAACCAGGAGTCGAAAAAGCACAAAACTTAAACAAGAACTAAAGAAACAGAACACAAAGCCAAGAGTCAAACCTTGTCGGAAGCCATGAAGGGAAGGAAGCACACTCCAGTAGAAAAACATTCAGAAGAGGGCACTCCACAACCAGGAGGAAAAACCAGCGAAGAGGAAACCAGAAAAACAGCAGGGAGTCCACCATGCCCACGTCCAACAAGCAAAGGCAGAACCAGAAGTCTGAAGAGCCATGAAAACCAGTAGAAGCGCACTCCAAAGAGAAAGCCATGATCACAAAATAGCAAAAAACGGCAGGACACCAGAAACAATAAAGCAGAAACCGCAGCGAGCAAAAGGTAGACCAGAAAGCGCCCAAAAGAAGACCCAAGCAGGCAAAAACCGAAGGGGGGCGCAAACCGCCAAGCTCCATGAAATCTCCAGTGAAGCTCCATGAAAGCGCTGCCAGCCCAGGGAGAAGAGCTTCAGAGCACAAAAACGACGTACACAGGGTTAGCCAAGAAAGAGAAACATGGGGAAGAGAAAGCTAAAGATAGAGGGGAGAGAGAAACAACGAAACATAGGCCCTTAAAAAACTTTTAAAAAAAACCAGATACCCACTAAACCCCAAAAACAAAAACCGGACAAAGCGATAGGTACACCAAGCCAAAGCGAGACAATAAACAAATCAAGCAGAAGAGAACAACATAAAATAAACCGAGGCATAGCAAAGCCACAGACCACACACCCAACGGAAGAAGCCAGAAAAGAAAAAAATCGCAAAGCAACATCCACGGATACAAAAACAAAAACTATCTATAACCAAATGAACAAAAGTCATAAAAGGAAACCCGACTAACCATTAACCACTAAAACAAATTTAAATAACCCAATTAAACGAACCAAAACTTACACCAGTAAAAGTAAAAACAGAACTACCACCCCAAGCTTGGAAATATTAAGATAATCAAAATGAGCCCAAAAATTCAGTTCGAGCTCAAACACCAACAGGTCTGGTCACCAATATTAATGACAATCCTACAGTCATATTGTCACTCTTGTAGGATGAAATAAGTAGCAGAATAAACTGCTCAAATCGACAATGTCTTGTTTTTAAAAAAAAACAACAACAACAAACTAGAGTCTTTGAGCTATCTTAGCGAATTGTAAATATGATGTGATCGTTTCACCCCTCAAACGTTCATCAATCATGATGAACCTACCACTGTTGTAGAAGCATTGTCAATGCCCTATGCAGACAAATGAAAAGCTGCCACGAATGTTGAGTATCAGTCTTTAATGAAGAACAAGACCTGGAGTCTTGTCAATCCTCCTACAGGTGTAAAACCAATTGACTCCAACTGGATCTTCAAGTTGAAGCTTAAACCAGATGGATCAATATCCAAATGGAAAGCTAGACTGCTTGTTAAAGGATTTGAACAAGTATATGGGATAGACTACACTTAGACCTTTAGTACTCCAGTGGTAAAGCATCAGTCTATTCATATCTTATTGGCTATAGCTGTTGCAGAAGATCTGGACAGTCACCAGAAGTACGTCCAGACAGCATTCCTACACAGATATGTACAAGAAGATGTGTTCATCTATCAACCAGAAGGTTATGTCCTTCAAGGCAATGAGCATCTAGTATGTAAATTGCATAAGGCATTATACGGTTTTAAGCAAGCTCCGAGGGCCTGGTACGAGAATAAATGGTTTCTTGTTGCAGCACGACTTTACCTCCTGTTCCGCAAATTCCAATGTATATCTCAAGCGTAAAGGGTCAAGCTATGTTATAATAGCATTATACGTTGATGATTCCTTAATTATCAGCAATTCAAGTCAGTTGTTACAGGAAACCAAATCTCTGCTTTCATCAGAGTTTGAGATGACTGATTTAGGCCCAGTCCATTACCTTCTTAGCATGGAGATTCACAAAGATCGCGCGAGCAGAAGGATTACCATAAGCCAACAATCTTACCTAATCACTTTGCATATACGACATGGGACTGCAAGACCATGGACACACCTATGAATCCAGGATGCAAGCTATCCAAAGACATGTGCCCCAGAACAAAGGCAGATCAGCAAGAAATGTGCAAGTACCCCTATCAGTCAGTCATAGGTTCTATCATGTACTCTATGATCTGCACATGACCTGATCTTGCATATGTTGTAAGCACACTGTCACAATTCATGTCCAATCTAGGCCTACAACACTAGAAAGCCCTGCAAAGAGCTCGGAAGTACATTCAAGTCTCAAAGCACTATGCCTTGAGTTACAACGGCAACACAGAAGTTGCACTCACACTAACTACCTATTCAAATTTTGATTGGGCAGGAGACGTGGATACCAGAAAATTCACATCAGGTTACATTTGTTTCCTTGCAGGAGGACCCATTTCATGGAACAGTAGAAAGCATAAATGTATTTTGTTGTCCTCCACAGAATCTGAATACGTTGCAGCTACATCAGCAGTGAAGGAGACCATTTGGCTAAGGAGGCTGTTTTAGGATCTGCAATTTCCACAAATCGGTCCAACAATACTCCAGTGTGACAATCAGAGCTGCGTAGATCTATCTCTTAATCCACATACTCATGCTAGAACTAAATACATAGAAGTTCAGTTCCATTTTCTTAGAAAGAAAGTTCAGAACCTAGATGTTGTACTAAGTTACTGTCATACAGACAGTATGTTGGCTGATATTTTGACAAAGCCATTGTCTAGAGATAAACATTCTACCTTAGTAGAAATG
Source organism: Diphasiastrum complanatum (assembly GCA_029204225.1). NCBI lineage: Eukaryota > Viridiplantae > Streptophyta > Lycopodiopsida > Lycopodiales > Lycopodiaceae > Diphasiastrum > Diphasiastrum complanatum. The sequence continues at coordinate 24,353,929 of CM055097.1, read as the reverse complement.
ATAAATCTCTATTGCAGATCAGATTCATAGCAGTTAGCTTAAGGGGGAGTGTTGGAATTTAATCTAACTCCTACTCATCCCAACAACCCTTCTTCCTTCTCTGATTTTTACTCTCTCCTGCAAAAAATGAATTGTTTTTCAACAAGCTACATATTTGAACTAATTGTCGCCACAGTCTGCATTTCTACTCGGGTTTTTCCACTGGCAAAAAACCCAACACTCGACACTGTTGCTTCTTTTTGCCCTAATTTGCAACTAAGTGTTTAGCGACACTTATCTAAGTTGTTTTTTGGGCCAATCAGACAATCCAGAAAAGTGACACTTTTTGCAAAAAATGCGTGAAATGCGACATTTCATTTTTACATGTAGTTTTTGACAAGCGAAAAAGACAAAAAAAATGTGACATTGCATTTTTTAACGCAGTTTTTGACAAGCAACAATAAAAGGCGAAAAACTCGACACTTCAATTTTACATGGGATACTACACAGGCAACACTACAGATTTACATGGGATATTACATAGGCGACACTCTGTAGAAATACATAGTATTTCATGTACAAACTGTCTACATCTTCAATAACAACTGTCTAATTAGGCAGTTAATCAGCTCTTAAGTAATGTTGTAAATGTAAAGCTAGAATAATGCAAGATCTTCCAGCTACTACAAATGTAAATGAGCGATTGAAGACAAGGGAGGAGATCATATTAGATCAGATAGAAGAATTGTAAGTGTCATCATAAGTTATCTGTCAGAGATCAAATGACCGGAACTGGTCTTATAGTAGCTGACTCCTTAGAGTTAGTAATCATAGAGAGAGAGTGAGAGACAAATATTCAGAACGTAGCAATTGTTTTGAATCTATAAGTAAGATCACGTGCTTATCAGCGCAATTGTTTTGTGATCTGATTGTTGTTACTACAACTTCATTATACAGATTCGCTATTGTTCTATATCCTTTTGCATTCTTGTTGAATGATAACTCTCACTCCTCTAACACAAACACTATTATCAGAGAATTGTATGGCTGTCTTCGACGCCTAAATTGATTCTACATTCTCTTCATACCAGGTTATCAGTAAGAGAGAATTGCATGGTTGTCTTAGACGCCTAATCATTGTTCCGCAATCTCTTTTCGTGACGGAAGTCTAAGACTCCTACGTTGATAATCTGATTCAACAGCTTATAAAATCCATTCTCTAAGTAATCCACGATCTTGCTTTCAAGAATTCTTTATTTCTTTAGTTGACATAAATCCAAACGTCAACCGAAGTGGTATCAGAGTTGATAATTCACATCTTTCTGCTCTACTCGCTCTCTCTCTCTCTCTCTCTCTCTCTCTCTCTCTCTCTCTCTCTCTCTCTCTCTCTCTCTCTCTCTCTCTCTCTCTCTCTCTCTCTCTCTCTCTCTCTCTCTCTCTCTCTCTCTCTCTCTCTCTCTCTCTCTCTCTCTCTCTCTCTTCCATGAAATGAAACTCATGCTGACCTAAGAGAAAACTCAAAAAATACGAATTGCGTCGGATGCAAAAGTGGATGGTAGTGTCGGATGCAACTGGGAAGTCTTTGTCGGACGCAATTGTTTCTGAAAGAGTTTGTTTGTTTTTTGTTTTTTTTTAAATTTTTTTTTTGTTGGTCGTCGGATGTAATTGTCAAAGAAAGTCTTGTTGTGCAGTTCGTTGGATGCAATCATTGGACATAATTTTTCTAAAAGAACTCAAAAAAATTTCGAAGCAACTCGAAAATTTTCGAGAGACTCGAAAAATAAAAAGAATCAAAAATCTCGTCGGATGCAATTTTCTAGAAAGTCTTGTTGTGTAGTTCGTCATATGCAATTATCGGACATAATTTTTCTGAAAAAAAAACTCAAAAATTTTCTTAACAACTTGAAAATTTTTTGGAACAACTCGAAAATTTTCGAGAGACTCAAAAAATACAAAAATCAGAAACCTTGTTGGCTACAGTTTTCGAAAAAAAAATTGTGATTTTTTGGCAGTTACAGATGCACGACAGACGGAAAACTGGTAAAATTCAAATAAACTGGAAAATTGAAAAACCGAAAACTTGAAAAAATGAAAAAACAGTGGATGCAATGAGCAACGGATGCGAAAAATCAAAAAATCGAAAAAAAATCAAAGAATTAAAAAACCGAAAAATTGAATAAAGCGGCGGTGGGTTTTCGGAAAGTCTAAAGACAGTTCGCACCGATCTGAAGGATCAATAGGGACGTTTTGAAGCCATCACGATATGACAAACAAGAATCTGAAATGCATGGTAAGAAAAATGAGGAATGCAGGACAAGAAGCAAGCAATCATTAGTGAGCAAGAACTAGAAAATGGGCTTTTAAAAACGAGTTCTATAGATGAAAAACCAAGAAGATTGACAATGGCAACTGGCGCCAATGTTAGCGCAGAGATCTTCTACCTCTACTTCTCTGTTCAAAAGTTTTCTCATGAATGTTCCTACTACGGATGGCATCTACTCGGTTGTCACAAGTTTCCGCTTGACAACGTTTACCAATGTTTGTTACAATTCTACTTGACAGAGTTTGACAACGATTCAACTTGGTAACAGGTCTACTATGGCTTCTAGCAGCTGTCTCTGTGTACTATATTGGTAGTGTGTCCCGCCTATCAAAGGCACACCTATGACTTGATTCGATCATTGATTGGCAATGGTAGCTCATCTTGGACAGTGATCTATCAAGACTCGTTTTCCTACTTTCTACAGACTACTTCAGTTCTTGCTTTATTATACAGACTGCAAATTATTACTAAACTAGTATACAGAAACATCAGGGAACTAAACTAAAATCTATTCCTACATGAATCACAAAATCAACACAACCTCTTTAAAACTGAAATCACAAGTCCTACAAAGTGTTTCCTACAACTATCACTCAACAGTTGTAAGAAGAACTCCTCAGGGAGCTAGAAACTGGGAAACATCGGAAATTAGTAGAATGGTAGATCAATCTCCAAGTCCTGCACATCTATTTGATGTTAACACAAATCGGAATCCTACAAAGTGCTTCTTACAACTGTCACTCAACAATTGTAAGAAGAACTCCTCAGGGAGCCGATAACTAGGAAGCATCTGAACTGAGTAGAATAATGGATTAGCCTCCAAGCCCTGCACATCTACTTGATACTAATCCCAAACCAATCCTAGGCCTCTATCTATACCCACAAGCTGTTGAACTCAATTGTTTCTTATTTTGGAGTCCACCTCTTGCAACTAAGTGAACCCCAATCTATAATGATTTGAGTTCCACCTCATAATAGGAGGCCTCTTTATTAACATAACTCAAGTTGAGAGAGTCTAAATTACTAGCTCCCACATGGCTATCCATCTTTCAGGAAGTACTATGGGGCTCATAGAATATTCATTTAGCCTAGCACTAATGATTCTCGTGCTCTCAGACTCGGCTCTCAACTTCATCTCTGTTGTAAATTCTTTTTGGGTGATGAGACACTGCATCGACACGTCAGGGGCATGTCATCAGCTAACAGTACTATCAAAAACTCTCAATAAGATATTATGGCCCATTGATAATCTATATAAAAGTTGTTGCAGAACATTGCAGGTTATAAGAGAGTGATTTCTAGCAGTATGATGAGTTTTGTCATATGTGCATATGCTCAAAGTTGAAAAAAAATTCAATCATTGACAAATAAATGAGATTGCAAAATGATTCAAAACAAGGACAACAAATTTAGCTCAAACTCATGAGGCCTATACACATCATCTTTAAGCATGTCCTCACAATAGCTTATTGTTTTGAGACATAGCCAAAAAGTTAGATTGAGATTGCAATGTGAAATATAAAAAACACAAAGAGGTAGTCTTTGCTCAAACTCATGAGCATAGACATGTCATCTATAACCATGTTGTCATGATAGCTTGTCGTTTTTCAACATAGCTAGAAAAGTCAAAAGTGTTGGCAATAAAGAAAATTTAAAATGTTTGGCCAACCGCTTACTCATGAGAAATGATTTTTTTTGGTAAACTTTCTAGGAGATTCTACGGATGTTCAATTATGGCTCGGTCTATTGACCTCACCATAATTTTGAAGACATCTTATTAGGTGTGAACTGAAAAGTCCATTAATGAAAATCAATTTTAAGATTAAAAAAACTCCAAAATGTGCTTGCTTTCAAACACTTCAAAGTCCACAATCAAATATTTAAAACAAAAAATTGAACAATCTATCAAATAAATTTATTCTACAAAAACGTACAAAATCCAAGAAATACATCATGTAACACTTTTAGATATAAATACGTTGATTTCTTGTCAACCTTTGACAAAAGATAGTGGCCTTTCATTTCTATTACTTTTTACAATGTATTAGGTAGCGTGTGCGAGCAATGTGCATGAGCAGGGTGGCTACGAGCCTTAATCGGTTGGCCTACCTAGTGAGCCTTGGGAGTGGTGAGGTAGGTAGAGTTGTCATTATGGCCATAACATCCATGTTTGTGCATGCTACCTAGTATGATTATGGTTTAATCTACTAAAAATAGGTAGTAGCTGATTGTTCTTTAGTCTACTAAAGATAGGTAGTAGTTTATTGTTGTTTAGTCTACTAAAGATAGGTAGTAGGTGTACCAATAGTCATGCATGTAAGTAAGCAAAAAAGGCTTAAAATATAGGTGAGTCTCATAACTTGGCATGGACAAATAGGCAAAATTCACCCTCAAAAATATTATGGTGAAAATTTAGTATAGATGATATCTAGAGTTGGGACCTTTACTCATGTCATTGTGTGCATGAGGGCAAGGCCCAAATGGATAAAGGGCCCACTAGAGACCTTAGGCAATGCAAACATCATAAAGTCCTACCTAAGTCATAATGCCCTTCCTCTAGACATTGTGTGGGCATAATATTGTGGCCAAGCAACGTGGCCAAGTAGGTACTTACGTATTAGCAAATGAATTTTCCAATGACCTTTCTTTGGCGAATCCTACCATAAAAGAATTGTCATCCTATGTGACTTGTATCCCTTAAAGGGCCCTGTATTATTTTATATAATATAGGCAGGGCCCCATTTTTTTTCCTTGTTTGTGTGTGTGTGTGTGTGTGTGTGTGTGTGTGAGAGAGAGAGAGAGAGAGAGAGAGAGAGAGAGAGAGAGAGAGAGAGAGAGAGAGAGAGAGAGAATGTCACCCAGTTAGACAAAATGGGTTTTGGAGATTCTCATTGGTCCACATTTGCCCTAGAACGTCATTGAAGGGCATTTGAAAAGCATTTGAAGTGCAGTGAAAATGGGTTGAAAATGACATGTGCATTTATAACTTTCTAGAGAGAGAGCATGTACCTTTAGAAATTCCTAGAAAGAAAAGTTTTTAGAAAGAGAGAAGGTATAAAATGGAGAGAGAGAGAGAGAGAGAGAGAGAGAGAGAGAGAGAGAGAGAGAGAGAGAGAGAGAGTCGACCAAATGGAGGAGGTAGGAGGAAATATTCTCTCCTACCTTTGGAGGTTAGCTCTAACCTCTAGAGGTTAAAAAAGTCAACTTCTGCCAGTTGGTAGAAAAATGCCCAATCAGATGATGACACATACGTCGGAGAGGTAGCACTACCTTTGACATGTGGCTTGCCTCCACATTTTTGGAGGCTGTGACCAGAGGCAACCACTGGTGGCAGCCTCCATCATGTGGCCCAACTGAGAGAGAGAGAGAGAGAGAGAGAGAGAGAGAGAGAGAGAGAGAGAGAGAGAGAGAGAGAGAGAGAGATTATAAAAATGACAATTACGTGCGGTAATGGTCAATTGGTCGGGCCATTACCACTCATAATCCAGGGCCCGGGCAACTCATGGCTTCGTTACTTGAGTTTTCGATTATTTGTGAACCTAATACGTAACAACCTACTGATTTTTTTATAGTGTATTTCTATGAAACTTTAAAAGTCACAATATCACACCTGCACTTATTATTTCAAGATTTGGAGAAGTAATGAACGTGTAATGCATTATTGCTATTTTTAGACAAATCCAAAGGTACTTTTACTATTATTAGAAAGTACTTTCTAGTTATTTTTAAAAAACTGAAATCATAAACATACTATTATTAGTAATTCGTATGCTCTTTTTAGCCAAAAAAATGAAAAAAAAAATCACTCAATTGTCACGACAGGGGAGGCCCGAGGGCCTTCCGCACCTGGAGGCGCCGGAGTCCTGCCACGTGGCAGCGTCGGATTGGTCTTAAAAAGGTTCAACAATCCATTACACAATGGAATGGGCCGGGCAGAGGGCATTTTGCCCGATAAAGCTTTCCTCGCCCGGCCCATAGTATTCTGGAAAGCTTGTGCCCGGCCCATTCCATAGTACAAAACGACTCCAACCTTGGCAAGGGTTGAAATGTGTTGAACATTTTCCATTTTGTTTACCTTATCCTCCACCTATGTTTTTGGTCATACACCTCCTCCTAGTTCAAGATCAACATAAACAAGTACTTTCGTGGATCGTGAAGAAACTTGAATGTTATTATTTTTATTATAGTTCGTTTCCTTGGTCGTGGAAAAAAGACTTTGCAACTCCATCCTGTCCAATGCTGCACTTGATCGTAAGAGGTACGAGTTGCTCTGAAGATTAGTGTGGATCCGGATGATGAAAGCATGAAGCCCAATTCGCAGCCTTAGTCAAATTTATTTGGAATGGATGCTGCCCATTTGAACATTTTTGCTGCTTCATGCTCACAAGATACGCCGTAGAGAAAATTGTTTAGAAAATATAGTCGTTGCTGTCAGGTACTGAAATAGATGTAGATCTGATATCGGTAGTGCTGTTTTGGCATCTCTGTACCTTGAGTCAATCAGAGTATTTGAGATGAAGATGGAAAGGAAGAAATTGACGAGTTTAAGCTTTTATGTGGATGCACATAGAGATATGGTTTTTTTGGTTTCACGGGTTTAAGCTCACAGAAGCGAAGTAAGGGTGGGATTTAGTGACAGAATGGGATCGAATGGTTTTGGAGAATATGATCACAGAATAGATTATGTTTTTAAGGTGGTTCTGATAGGCGATTCTGCTGTTGGAAAGTCTCAATTGCTTTCACGTTTCTCCCGCAATGAATTCAGCATGGAATCCAAGTCTACTATCGGGGTAGAGTTTCAAACTCGTACGGTTGTCGTAGATCGCAAGACCGTCAAGGCTCAGATCTGGGACACGGCCGGTCAAGAGAGGTTAATCCAAGACCTACTTTACTTTCCCTACTTGGTTACCTATTTACAGTTTGTTTTGCTCTCTCTTTTGCATTTCGCTTGAAATTTGCTTTTATCACTGGTTGCTGATCATGTCAAGAGTATTATTATTAATTGCATGCAATGAGTTTCTTCTATGTCGACACGTGAATCCTACAATAATGAGTGATTTGAGTACTACTTCCTGCCACTGTGCTCTGCAGTTCTGTTCCTCGCAAGATCTGCAGATGCTGATCTTATATTTAGTTCACCAAAATAATTTTGCGGATAGGCTCCTGGGCTTTTGTTACAAGTCCTGACTCTCTTTTACGGGTTCGATTCTGAGACGCAATAGAGATCGCTGTGATTTATTACCCAGTAGAAATAGCTGTGAAAGAGCCTTTAGCAACTCTTCCCGCCTAGAACCTAATCAAGATTATATAATCTTAAAGATGTGTGCAAATGATGTCTCGATTGCTTCAAATTATGATGTATGCACTCTAAATATTTGTTATAGATTTCTGGTTTTGGTTTACTTCTAAACTGCACATCAGTTAGAATGTCACTAGGACTTATTATTCTTCTGTCGCACGCCTGTTAAAAAAATTGCGAGTCCTTAAAGTTTGGCTCCTCTAGATTCAGGGTCGCTAGGAATGGCATCTGGTCGATCTGTTTCAGATTTACGTTTTTTCAACTCAATGTGGTTCTGCAACATTGACTTGTGGTTCTAGATTTCTTGATCCAGTTTATGTAGGTGCATCGAGCTTTATGGATTCGTTTCTCTTCTAAGTTAGAGATGAACTTGTTTGGATCCAAAGAGAACTAGTGGATTGTTAATCCTCCTATCATCAGGCAGAGTGACCAAACTAATTTCCCGATCTCACGAGGATTGTAATACTCTACATGTCACATAACTCCTAATATGTCACGCACCCATTTTCTCCACATCCTCAACTGCAGCATTCACAGGTCCTCCATTAGTGCGATTGTCTGCAACTTCTTTTTTAAGGATCAGTGATCTAACAGCTATTAAACAGTAATATTCATTCCTTAGTCCTTGTCAGTTTAAGATCGATTGCTCAATTCCCTTTACCCTTTTAGCATTGTTGGAAATGTTGATAATGTGCAGCCATGCTCCACTCTTTTGATTTCAGATTGACATCCTATGCAAAAAACGACTTTCTCGCAGGTACAGGGCTATTACAAGTGCATACTATAGGGGAGCTGTGGGTGCACTGGTTGTGTACGATATTACACAAGCGCAAACCTTTGAACATGTTCCTCGATGGCTTGAAGAGCTGAAATCACATGCTGACAATAACATTGTCATCATGCTTGTCGGTAACAAGGCTGATCTTGCTAATCTGCGGGATGTTTCCATTGAAGATGCCAAAGAGTACGCAGAAAAAGAGGGGTTGTTTTTCATCGAGACATCAGCATTGGAATCCACCAACGTAGAGAGTGCTTTTTATACTGTGCTCTCAGAGATCTACAAAATTGTCAGCAGAAAAGCTCTGCTTGACAACAATTCGCAGGGAGCTCGAAGTTCCTCGCTGCAAGGTGGGACTCAGATTATGCTTTCTGGAAACGAAGATGCTGTGAAAGTTAATAAGACCACGTACTGTTGTTCATCCTGAGAGCATATGAAAAGAGGTTAACACTTCAGCTATGGCTGCTTTACGCCATTAAATCCTCGCCATTGTCCACAAGCTTGGTTTTTGACATTTCAGAATTGGCTTCAAGTTCATCATTAAAGCACATTGTTCTTACTTCCATTCCAACAATCCTCCTTGTCCTTTATGAGAAACCATATGTTATAACATAGTGTGAAGAATGCTTTCATTTCAAATCTTGAGTTGGGCAACTAGAGACTGATTATCAAGTGCTTCTTTGCTAATTCAAATTTCAAAATGTGTAGAAGATTATTGCTTCCCTGATTGACACAATACCGATAATTATGTTCTCTTAATAGTACAAAACTTTGTAAATCGGTAACTTACTATTAGACCTTGACAATCATTTGAGGGAAAAATAGTGATTAGTGCAATCCATTTATGACTTGAGGTTAAACAGAGACTAAGAGAAGCAAATATAGGAGGGAATGTGATCTGAATCAAGACACGAAAGGACACAAATGCATCACACATTGCAATGGGCTGTATGTTTCATATAGGGCATAAATAAAACCTAACAAAATTTAAAGCATGATGTTTTGCTTGAGAACACCCATGAAGTATTTGCACCTCTTATTTGTCTTTTTTACTTCTTTGCTCTTGATTTAAATTCAAGACATAGTAGGAAATTGGATTTTGATCAAATTTATTACTTGATAAAAAAACCATGTAGGGTATTATTGTTGTCCACAAGCAAGACTTGGGGAATTTTGGTGTCCCACATACCCCAAAATCCCTGTAGGAGTATATTGTATTGTCCTAGTATTATGCACACTCCAACCGTCAATCCCAAAATGGATGACAATGAATACCAACACATGTGTATAGGTATAGGTTCATTGTGGATAGTCTCCCATTCACATCTCTCATAGACATATGATTTATAATAGTTGTCTACATATACTTTCACCAAATGATGTGTGTGTGTGTGTAGCATCCATTGTATAACTTGGATTGAAAAGTTCTTGGTTTGTGTATCATGTATTAATCTAGTTATGGACCATGTAAGTTAATGCCTAACATTACTATAATAGTTCTCTAGTGAAATTTAAAATGTTTTTTCTCAACTAGTCTTATGGTCTTAGCATCTGTATGTTTTCTAATAGTTTCTCTAATTGATTTGAACATCTTTTGTAGATCATCCACCTCAATCTAGTTAATTTCTTGGAGATTCTAGCCAAAATTGTCAAGTTATTTTTTCACCAAGCATCGCATTTGGCATATCATAAAAGCATGAGAGCATGAGATGTTCTAAAATTTATTGATTACTTTAGTCAATGTAGTCTTGCATTTGTTCGATCGAACTACCACCACCTAGACAAAATCACAATTTCTTATGGTCTTGTTAGATTGTCAACTTTCAAGTCCAAATGTCATTTTAACTATTTTGATGAGCACTACAAGACGTGTCCATTTTGGATAGAGTTTGTACTTAGTTGACATTTCAGCAACTTTGATGGCATGGAACTTCCACACATGGAGAAAGTACACATTGTGGAAGAACTAATCCTAGTGATCTAGAAGGGAGTGTCGGGGACAAAAACATTTATGGCATGATAATGCCACAATTTGTGTTTTGGCATGACCCTTCCACACATGGAAGATTAACATGAAAGTTGTTATTAGGCTATTTTTGATTGTCATGCATCTTCCACATGTGGATGTGTCGTGTGTAGCACTTAATTTCTCCATGGGACAATATCCATGATCAACTCACAAACCCTAGTGTGTGGATATGGAGCCACACATTGATGTCATGCGTTGTGAAAGTTGTGGGCCTAAAATGGAGCCAAAAGTTTGTATCCTATCTAGAAATGAGAGAATAGGTGGGATAGAGTGTGCACTCTCCATATATTTACCTTGGTTTTATGAGAGCCCAAGACTATATTGTACGATGCTCAATGCATACCATATGATGAAATACATTAGTGCGTCTAAAAATACATCTAGTCAAGTATATCTACTATCATATTTCAATTCTATAATCTATTGTACTTCCATTCAAATTAGTGTCACATTCTCCTAGTTCTCCTAATTTGCTTGCAAGTTCCTTTGTTTGACCTCATCATATGTCACTAATTATGATGCATATTGGATAATCATGAGAATGGATTTGAAATTGGATATATTGGCAAGTAGATATGATATCATTGAATTGCATAATATATGATGATCTATAATGGTAATTGTGAATACTAGTGCAATATTGGATCATATAAATGATGTATACATAGGATGCATGCAATGAATTTCATGATAAATGGAAGAAATAACAATTAAACATCTTGTGCAATGATGGTTGGATCTAAAGTTCTTTTACATTATTTTAGTTTTCTCTCAGGTGGATCTCATCATGTATCACTAATCATATCATTGTAGATTGAATCATATGAATAGATTTGAAACATGACCTAGTGAAAGTAATCTTATTTGATTTAGGTTTTTTTTTTTATAATGACATGCATGATATGTGATATTAGATGTGAATATGGATTCAATGGATCAAATCAATGATGCATATGCATTTGATCTAGAACATGAATTCAAAAATTGATACATGATGATCTTATGAAGTTGATGTCACGTGCCAATCATAACATCCTAACATCTTATAAACATCAAATTAACTTAGGAAAACAAGAAATCAGAAAACTAGACAAAATAGAAGGTTCACCAAACTAGGCAAAGAAAGGTAAATGTCTCCATTAAATGAGCATTCATTCTCCATACAAGAGAAACACATAGTCAGTGTGATCCAGCTTCACGCGCTTTTTCTCACCTTGGGAACCTATGCTTATCCATGCCCCGCTTCTTGAAAGTTTTCTTTTCTTTATGTTTAGCCTTGGGCAAATTTTGCTCCTTGTGGGAGCCAATGTGGGCATCATCGAATACCTTCGCAAAGCGAATGGCATCTTCTTCTTGAACTTGGACTCCTTGAGTGATCTTGATCAATGACACATAACTTATTGCAAAGACTCAACTCTTGATGTTTTGATCACTCTTGGAATTTTGAAAAAAGATGCTCACACATTCACTTTGAACTTTGAATTAGAAACTAATTAAGTTTATGGTAGACAATGTGCAATCTTCATTTTTTTGGAAGAAAAACAATAAATTTTTTTTTTGGTCAACTCAATGGACACTTTCTTGACCAAAATCAAAACCTATGAGCATTTGATAAGTGTCCAAGTAACATATGCAAGCTCTAAATGGTGCAAAATTTTTAAAAATTTAATCATTAAGGACAACAATCTAGAAGTTCCTCTAAAGTTTCGAGTCTTGGGTTGTCTCCAAGGACCTTAATGAATACAATTTATGGGTCACAAATATAGTGAACTGAAATCACATCAACACTAAAAAAAATTGATCTTTGATTTTAAACCAAAAGTTGCATACCTTCAAGAATAGAGTAGCTCAATTTTGATCTCAAATAGGGCTTTTGATTGAGCTATTGATTAATGCTTGCATCTGGTCAATATGATACATGACATTTGTTGATTTTCAAGGGAGTGCTAAGTGCATTGGAACAGGTTCAAAGAGAAGATCGGATCATTGCAACATGGCAACCTCAAGTGGCTTCATGTTGGAAGGCAATCATAGGCTTACCTCAACAAATTACTCAACTTGGAAGGTGAGGATGGAATCTTTGTAAAAGATTTGGAATCAATTCAGATGCAAACCTACTAATGATCTTTGGTTACAAAACAAAGCAACTCTACCAATCTTGCCAATGTAGAAAAATCAGCATCTACACAAAAAATGAGATGCAAATTCTAATAGAACTTGATCAAACATGAATCAAAACATAAATAGAAGATATTGTCCATTCATCAATAGTAACCTACTGCATTTCACACGTATGAACCTGAAAATAGCAAATATTGATCATTCTACACACAGAATTGCAAGATATCACAAGTATAGTGCACCAATGGATAGTAGAATCCAAGAGAATCATGTACAAGTATGAATGAGCTAAGAGAGAGAGAAAGATATCTTTTCCCACGAGTTACATCCTTTTATAACAGGTCCTAAACCTAAGTTGCCACTTGGTTTCCCTCTAAAATGTAAACACTACTACTTTTGGGACTAGATTCAATGTACCCAACATTAAAATATGAATCTATTTAAACTCTACTTCTAAACTTTCCCACACTTTCCAAAAGTGTTTATTTAAATGCATTTAGACTAATATAACTTTGAAAAGTCAAACTCTAAGTCTAATTTAAAATTGGCCTCAATTTGCCAAATAAACAAATGTAGCAAATATAACTAAAGTAGTTGAATCTTTTACACTCCCTCTTCAACTAGTTTTAGCATGGACTTTGATGACACTCCTGATGTCCTATGCTTCATGAACAAGGCTTTTCCCAATGCTTTGGTGAAGATATCAGCTACACATTCCCTTGAAGACACATGTTGAAGCTCCACCTCCTTTGCAATGACTTGCTCTCTCACAAAATGATATTGCACCTCAATATAACATGAAGAATCACATAGAATGTAACTTTGAACTCTCTGGAAAAATACAACAAACAAACAATAAATGTGAGTGATCAACATTTGCTTGCATGTCTCCTCCTCCTTTGTCCTTTGTTGCCATGTATCCACCATGAAACTCCATGAATGAGCCTCCATCTCCATCTTGCCATAAGACGCCATCATCACTTGATGAATTGGCCATGAATGAGTGACTAACGAGCCTCCAATAGCTTCATTTCCGTCAGCAAAAGCAGCCAGGAATTCTAGTACAAATCCAACATCAAAATGATGCTCACCAATATAGCTAGTTTTACCATATCTTGATAGTTTGCACACATCCACATGAAATTGCTCAAACATGAGATAGAACAAGTAAAGTAAAATTGAACAACACTTCCTTGCTGCTCCTTTGACCTTACTTGAGTCTTCAGTGACCTACAAAAATAGATCCAAAACATTTTTGCCAATTGGCTCTCCTTTGGTGCTCTTGACTAGCTCCAAATTGCAATCTCTCCTTTCATGTTGTTGAAGCCCTTTGAGATCAACCTTTTGATCATCAACTTGATTATCAAAGTCATTGAACAAACTGTGTTTTCCAGATCCATTACTAGACTTTACAGCATGATAACATCCATCCACTTGCATAGCATCATATACACAAGAAGATTCACCAAAAGATGTTTCATTCTTCATAAGAGTTTGATACTCAAGATCCATGCGGCTTGGATCCACTCCTCTTCTTCCCTTGCTTCATCTACACTTTTAGGTTCATCAAAAGAGGTTAGGAAAGCAACATAATTTCTAGAAACTACTTGCTTTCCCTTTCATATGTGAGCCTTGAAGGCATTTGTCTTTCCCTTGATGTTCTCCATGGCTTTTGACTTGATCAAGGTCCATCATCATCACCATCTAAAGTAGGATCCTTTACATCAACATCAAGCATGCTAGATCCATCCACATTATCATCAATAGTACTTGAACACAATTTCGGAATGTTCCCCTCATAAAAAATGACATCTCTACCAACAATCACTTTGTTAGTAGAAGGAATGTAAACCTTGTAGGCTTTACTCACCTCACTATATCCAACAAAAATACCTTTCCTTGAAGATGGATCCTCCTTGGTCCTATCATCAAGAGTGATGTTGACATAGCATTTTCATTCGAAAGTTCTTAGAAAGATGACCCTCAGCCTCCTCTTGAATATCATCTCAAAAGGTGTCATATATGGGTTAAAATCCACCATGAATGAGCCTCCATTGCCTTCTTGCCATGAAGAACCATCAAGCCTTGAAAATCCATGAGTAAAAAAGTATAACAATGATGCTAAGCCAGCTCCATAATAGTCCTTCTTCAAGACCCATTGGATACAAAAATATGACCATAGATTCACCAAATTTTGACAATTTCCACACATTGACATAACATAGCTCAAACATGAAGTTAGATGAGTAAAGTAGGTTTGAACAAGGCATCCTTGCTGCTCCTTTGACTTTACTTGAGTCTTCAATAGCCTACAAAAATAGATCCTTACTTCCTTGGCCATTTGATTCTTCTTTGATGCTCTTGACTAGCTTCAAATTACCAATTTCCAATTGTTGTTGGTGAAGCACATTAAGATCAACCTCTTGATCTTTATTTTGACCATCAAAAGCATTGACCAAAACCTGTTTTCCAGAACCATAAATGACATCCATTTCATGAAGACAACCATCCATTTGCATAACATCATCTACACAAGAAGATTTACCAGAACATGTGAGTAAAGCCAAGTTTGTACCTTCCACAACTTGCTTACCCTTCTAATCATATGTAAGCCTTTTTGGCTTTTCACTTTGCCTTGAGGATCTTCTTGAAGCTTGAATTGGAGAGGCATCTCCATCATCATCATCCATAGATCCATCACCATCAAGAAAGTTAGGAGAAACAGCATGAAGATTGTTAGTTTCATCAACATCAACTTTCTTTGGTACATTGCCTTCTTCAAAGATGACATCTCTAGAAATGAAAACTTTTCTTGTTGAAGGAATGTAAACCTTGTAAGCCTTGCTTACTTCACTATAACCAACAAATATGCCCTTCCTTGATGAAGGATCTTCTTTAGTTCTATCATCAAGAGTGGTGTTGACAAAAGAATTACAACCAAAGATCTTACAATGATTGTTGACACTCGAACATCTACCATGAAGGACCTCAAAGGGAGTCTTACCATCCAAGTAAGTACTTGTCCACCTGTTACAAAGATAGTTAGCACATGCTAAAGCTTCCTCCCAAAAAGACTTAGCAAGATTAGCATGTAGTCTCATTGTTTTGGCACATTCACAAAGGGTTCTATTCTTCCTCTTGGTCAATCCATTCTGTTGTGGAGGCCTAGGACTAGAAAAGTGCCTCTTAATCCCATGTGCTCTACAAAAATCTTTGAGCTTAGTTGACATGTATTCCCCTGCATTATCTGATCTTAAGCATTTGATCTTTGTATTGAATTGGTTTTCCATTTCATTCTTGAACTTGACAAATGTAGCAAACACTTCATCCTTGCTTTTAAGAAGATAGACACAAGTATACCTACTAAATTTATCTATGAAGGTTGCATACATCTTTGCCTCACCATTGCTTGTTGTACTAAAAGAATGAATATCCGAATGCACAAGTTGAAAAACTTCTTTAGATCTAGAAGTAGATCTAGAGTAAGTAAGTCTATGAGATTTGGACAAGGCACAATGTTCACAAACACTATTATTTGCAACAAGACTTTTAGGGAGACCAAGAACATGCTCTTTCTTTGCCATTACCTCCAAAGATTTGAAGTTGGGATGGCCCAAACTCTTGTGCCAAACTTCTCGGTTTGTCAATTGCTCCCTAGACATACATATTACAAATGAAGTCAAGAAGTCCTCCTAATCCAAAGGTAGTGTCTCCAAAGGTCCTCCAAGTAACCTACAAGCTCCAAGATGCTCCCCAACTCCAAGCTAGGACACCTCCATCTGCAAGTAAGGATCTTCAAGCCTCCATGAATCTCTCCTCCACCCGTGTCCCTAATCTTAATCACAAAGGTAGATAACAAGTGGCCTCAAGTATTCACCACCCAACCGTAGCTAGCTAGCACATGCAATCCTGCATCTAGGCTAATCTAGCACCCCCCTTGCTAACCAATAACTAACCACAAGCATACCACCACACACCATAACATACTCAAGATCCAAACCCCACTTATGTCCCATACCATAAGCAAGATCCAAACCCTAAGCATACTACACATAAGAAAACACTTCATACACTAGTAGCCACACTAGAGCATAAGCATATCAAACAAGAGAGATCTCTCCTCCTCCCAATCGGCGGCCTCCTCCCCTCATATAGATGGCAATTGGCAATATACTATGGAGTTCCATGCACAACCAATGAGAAATAGAGAGGCCTAGGGGAGTTAAAGAACCTTCATAGGCTTATGGAAGGTCAAGAGACTTCTTCCATAACCTATGACTCTTGAATGCTTTTCTTGTGGGAGTTGGGAACTCAATGGACCCCTTGGAAGTGCGCCCTCATACTAGGTCTCATTGCCCAAGTTGTGCTTGTATACTTTGGTACAAGACCAATAAAGTGATATGGTTCAAGTTTGAGGCCCAAGGTTTAGAAAAATAGCCAACACACCCACGGTAATGACTTTCTAACACCTCACTAGGTTCCATACCTCCATGAAGAGTTGTGATCTATTCATAGTTGACCTACATGGGGATTGCATGGTCATGCACAAGATCCTACTCTGTATATATTGAGGTAGTGACTATTCCGCCGATGACTTTGGTCTAGATTACCAGTGAGCTCTTCTCCTCTTGCTATCACATGGCATGGCTTGGGGGCTAGATCCAAGAGGATTCTCCAAGAGGGATCTAGGATTGGTTGGTCGGTTTTGCTCCACAATCTCTTTTGTGTTTTCCTATCCTCATCTTAGGGGTTTCTCCCTAGTGGTCTTTACATTGGTATCAGAGCCTGGCTAAGATGCGGTTTTTGGATGGGATGGAGACTAGTTCTACATCAAATCGGAATTGGAATGCACTTGGATTCACATCCCGGATGGAGTGCTATTTTTTCAAGGAAAATTGGGTTTGGATTCACTAATTCTAGTTGAAAGCATGCTTTTCAAACTTGGTGGTAGAGTGCACTTCTCCTTGTTTGATTTTGTTTGAGATGCTATGGATTAGTGTGGAATTCATTCTTATTTTTTGAAGCCTTGGAAAAATTTTCATTTGAAGTAGAATGATCTGCTTGAATAGATCCACTTTCTTGTTCAAATTTGTTTTTTTTTTAAGATGAATGATTTGCATGAGTCCATAATGGTTTAAACTGTTTGATTCAGATTGGGCAGCAAGATGTTTATTGATGGATTGACATGGAATCGATTTATCCTGTATAAATAAACTGATTGCTACTAAAAATCTTGATTTTTTTGGTTTGCATGTGAGGAATTAAGGTGTTATATGTTTAATCCTCTTGTTATTTATGCAAATTGAAAACTGAAGTTTTGTAGAGTGGAGAGCTCGCTGAGGATCTGGAATGTTGATTGGACCTCCTCGAGATCCTGTCAGAGTTGTTGGATGGCGCCTTCTGTCCTACAGTGAATATATCTCTCTCTCTCTGGCGGTCGCGGCTGGGCTGCCTCCCTTTCTCGTTCCTACACATTTAACAATATCTACTTTGTTCAATTTGGGGTGGTCAAGGTTGTGACCTTGTGTGAGCTTAATTCTTCAATTGACATATTTTAAGAGGCCCAAGACCAAGCTAAGTCTTTTCAGGTCTGAACAGTGATTGTATAGATCTTTGAGATCTCACACATGTGAAAACCAGTACACTTCAATCCACTTGTTCTCTTTGTTGCTAGATCCAAAGATATTGACTAGATAGCTTGTTGGAAAGCTAGAAAAGTCTAGTTTCCATTGCAATTTGTTTCAAATCAATTTGATATGCCTATCAAAAGTTATAAGCACCTTGAATAAGGCTAGGTAGGACACCTAGACCAATTTAGACACAATTTGATTTGACCAAAAATTGTTTGTTTGATCCAAAATCCCATATTTGTGCATATCAATCACACAAACTCAAGATCTAGACATTGTTCTAAGTTGTTTGACATATTGTTTTATACAAAGTCATTGTATTTGAGTCAATTGTGTCTTCTTTAAGCATTCCACATGTGCCAAAGAGAGTTTGAACCAAAACTTGTCTAAAATGACATAATCAAATGTTATAATGTGGCAGACAAAATGGAAGCCCTGATTTCTATTAACGGCACCACAATACCTCCCTTAAGATTTCGTTTTGTTGAAGGAAAGTTGACTGTGAGTAAGAGGTTCATTGAATCAAAGCTAGAAAGTGATTTATCCTTTAGAGGCATTTGTGCAGTGATTGACTTCAACGGTGAAAGCTCCACCCTTGCCATGTTGGCAAGCCATGTTGACATTGAGGGAAATGAACAATACATATTTGAAGAGTCATTGTCAAGTCATTTTGTGGTCACCACCAACAAAAAGGAGAATGTCAACAAAAGGCCATGCATACCCACTGGTGCAATGAAGCATTTTTTTCAATATTGACAAAGATAGTAGTCCAGACGCATTAGCTATGAAAACAGGGTGCACCTTTGTTGAACACATTCTGCCTAGACACTCTAACAAAGTTGCTTGGACAAAGTTGCTTGGAAGAATCAAGAACCATCAAATTGTTGATGAGGTCCCAAGAATCTACAATGGGGACATGGTTTTCAAGCTTCCACCCACTTTTGGCCTTATTGCTGGCATGGATGGCATGGAGCAGACATACGATGGCCATATTTGGTCCAAACTTGTGACAAGCAATGTGTCATTCGAAGGAGTAGCATGAATCAGCTAGGCATGCTGGAATGCCAAAGAGCGACATGTCCTCATTTTCAGAACAATGGTACAAGGAACAACACATTTTTCAAAGGAACAATGAAAAAAAATGTCAAATTGGACTATTGGCTGATGGTGGATCTCTTGTTTGTGCCTTCTGCAAGAAAGCAGTGGTGTGTATTGGATCATGCTCATGTATGTGTACTATGTGATGCCTAGAGACCACTGCCTATCAAGGCTGATGGTCCACAATGGAAAACACTTCATGACGTGCAGCCTGGTACATCCAAGCGTCGTGTCGAAAAAACACGTTTGCTTGTGGAAAGGGTGGTCAACGTTGATAGATCTGCCGGTCCAAGGAAGGTTCAGATGAGCATAGCCAAAGAGTTACTCATGACATCAATGGTAAAGGAAGACCGAACGAACTTCGAGACAGTTGGAGATGTGGAACTCACAAACTTTCTCAAGGAGCTAGTGCCTTTGGTGGAGAACAAAATATATATATTTGATATATATAATTTATTGTGTGTCTTTGCTCATGATGTCCCCTAAATATTGTTGCCTTGAACACAATTTCCAAGTTACGGAGGATGGTTACGACTGATTGAAACAATGCATGGCCATTGCGAGATGGACTTGACAGTTTGCTATTGCTAAAAAAGAATTCCATGAACGAATTCTTTCATGCAGTCAATTTTTCGGGCAAGGATTGTCCCACAAACATTGCTTTGTCTTCAAGATGTCCACAAAAGGGCATGCTTCTGGTGTCGACCTTGTTAGTCATATGTAGAGAACCTCCAATGGGGACCTTAGGAATGCTTCGATACAATTCGATCACACCAGACGAGTATTGGGTTGGTCAACAATGGCCTGCCACGTGTATGATGCAAGGTATTTCTTTGCCGCATTGATTTCTAAACTACAGCGGTGGAAAGTCATACTTGGCCTACAAACATTTGTATTTCATATTTCTCAAGGTGTTGGGTCTTGACCAAAATTCAAACATGTTCATCCACCAAGCAATGATTAATGACACGGAACTTTTTTAGGCATCGTCAAGAAGTAGAACTCATTTCTAACACTTCATTACAAATGCCTTGATTCTAGTGCACAATATATCACATGTGAAACCACAACAAGATTGAAGTCTGTACAATTTTTTTGAGGAATATTTTTCTTGGGTGTTCAAGTGGTGAACCCCAACAAATCTAGATTTCATTTAACCTAGGTCCCTTATTGTCGTCTTCTATGAACTTATGTTTGTTAAGTTGCCATTAAACTTTCAACAATTTCTCCATGGCTGTGCATGTTGTGATGATTCTCTCTTGAAATGCAATATTCATGCGCACGTCTTTTTGCATACTTTAGCATCTTTGCGACGTTGTTGTTTCCAATAAAGCTTTTCTAGCAAAGGCCTGTAGTGTGTACCAAAAATAATATTTGGTTGTTGTAAATACTAAGTTACATTTGAGAAGAGAGTTGAGTCCTTTTCATATTCTTGCACACAATATGTTGGTTGATAGAAGAAGCCACAAGAAGCAGTCATACTTATTTAAAAAAAATCTATGTGGACTTGTCCCAGATTAACAACATTGAGACCAGAACTATCAATTTATAAGAGGTGATGACTATCTCATCGTCCTGCATCAAATATATCTTGCCACAGGCAGGAAACTTTTGCTAGAAAACTTCAATTCTACACCCTCAGATCTGCTTCAACACACATCAATTCTAGTCAAGCTGTCATGGACATATGCTATCTATAAAAGTGACATGCATTTGAAGTAAATGCTCTTATTTGCATTGGATTATGCAAGAATTGAAGCATTTCTATCATTCTAATTGGAATTACTGTCGTAAAACGACATGGCGCATGAGCGGCAGCGGAAGCTTAAGGATTGAGTGCGACATGTAGGAACGAAAACGCAATAGTTAGCATTAGAAATATTCAAGTAGAAGAATTCATACAGAATGCACAAATGAAAAATGCAGTAGTGAGACAAAAATTGCACTCTGATTAATATCAACAGTGAGCACAATAGATTGAAATAATAACTTCAGCTTGCTGAAGACAAAAAAGACAAAAAAAAGATGAAGGTGTCTTAAGAATGGTTTCTAAGGCATTCTGGCCAGCCTTAACTTGAATGCTTTGGACTTGATCTTCAGATAGTAGGTTGCAGTACTTCGAGAGAAGTCGTCGATGAAGTTTAGGAAATAGAGAGCTCCCCCTGTGGAAGCAGTCTACATTGGGCCACAAATGTCGCTATGTACAAGGTCAAGCAAGCCCTTGGATGTGTGAACTGAGTCTGAATTGAAGGGACTCCTTGCATGCTTGCTGATAATACAGCTTTCACATGGGGAAGTTGGCTTGTTGAGTGAACGCAGATCTTGTACTAGACTCTGAGTTGACATTTGTTGAATACTGTTGAAGTTAAGATGGCCAAGTCTGAAATGCCACAACATATCAGTTGATTCAGAAGTGGTTGTGAAGTGGTTGTGTGAAGAGCTTGACTGTTAGAAGAATAAAAATGGCTGAGTTTGTATAGATAGCCGCTTCTCCTTCTATAGGCTAGAACCTTCCGGGATTTGTCAAGAATTGTGCAGCCTTCTGTATCAAATTCGACCCTCCAACCTGAATTGGTGATTCTCCTAACTGAGACCAGATTCTTGGTTAGATTTGGAACATGGAGAACGTTGGACAACAACTTGACTTCACCTCTTTTGAATTCAACTTGACTATTCCTTCACCTTCGATTGAATGTGATGAGTTGTCTCCAAGTTGCACAACTTAAGAGTGGGTGAATGACTTATAGTCCTTGAACCAGTCATGATACTGAGTCATGTGTTGAGTTGCTCTGGAATCTAGATACCAGGAATCAATATCCTATTGTTCTCCGACTTTGGTCATAAAAGCTACTTCATCTTCTTCTTCTTGTTGTTGATTTGAGTGACTGGCTGTAGCACTATGTGCTTGTTGTTGGAACTATTTCTTCTTTTCGTTGTTGTACTTCAAAGTTTGGCAGTCTTTGATTTCGTGGCCAGTCCTCTTACAATATCTGAAGAAAAGTTTCTGCATTGGTGAAGAGCTTGAATTCGATCCTGAACCAGAATTTGGTCCAGACTGCATATTGCTCTTCTTGTCAGTAGAGCCTAACTTTGTAGATCTCTTGGATCTAAACTTTTGATTTTTTGAATACAGAGCTTGAGGATCCGATCCTGAGCCTGAGGAGGATGCTGATCTTCTGATCTTCTCTTGTAGGAGCAGCGTAATTACTCTTGATAGAGTGAGGTGCTCCTAGGTAGAAATTGCCATTACCCAGAGGCTGAGCTAAGTAGGCATTTACATGATTACTTGAAAAAGGGGTGGGTACAAACTAGTAAGTCTCCTTGGGCATCACTAGTGGTTCTGGTTGCCAAGAAGGATGAGATTATAAGGTTTTGCGTCAACTATAAGAAATTGAACAAGGTAACCTTTAAGAATAGATATCCACTACCGCGGATGGATATGATCTAATAGACTATCTTGGTGGTTCTGGGTACTTTACCAAGATCGATCTAAGATCAGGCTACCATATTAAGGCTGAAGATATACCAAAAATCGAGTTTCAAACTCGCTTTGGTTGTTACGAATTTTTGGTGTTGCCTTTTGGTTTGACCAATGCACCATCAACTTTCCAACAGATGATGAATGATTTGTTCAGGCCATATTTGGAAAGATTCGTAGTGGTATTCGTAGATGATATCTTAGTGTTCAGTAAGATCCCAACAAAAACTATTGTTAAAGCTTCAGAAAAAGCTCAACTTTTTGTTGAGAAACTTTTTCGACTATATGACCTACCTTGCGATATTGTCAGTGACTGTGACCCAAAATTCACTGGAAATTTTTGGCAAGCAGTGTTTGAAAAGTTGGAAACAACTTTAAGTTTGAATTCTACAAATCATTCGAAATCAGACGGTCAAACAAAAAGGACCAATCAGAATGATGGAGAATATGCTGTGAGGATATGTGGGCCATCAGCAGTCTGATTGGAAAAATTACCTTTTACTAGTAGAATTTGAATTTAATAGTGCAAAACACTCAGCGACTGGATTCAGCCCTTTCATGCTTATGTATGGTTATCAACCTCGATCACTGATTACTGTTTGCATGAAGAACCTTAGGGTGCAAGCCACAGATGATTTCCTTGCAGATATGCAAGAAATGTTATAGTTGGCTAAATATAGCATAAGAAATGCTCAAGACAGGGCAAAGCACTATGCTGATCTATCTCGGAAGCACAAGGTATTCATGGTCAATGACTGGGTGTTTTTGAGGGTCCCTAGTCACTCTAGGGTCTTCAAAACTGATAAGTGTGCAAAGTTGGCGCCTAGTTATTGCGGTCTTTTTAAGGTTATCCAAGTGATAAACAAGGTTGCATACAAACTAGACCTTCTAGCTAATGTTGGAATTCATCCCATTTTCCATGTTAGTAAGTTGAAACCCTCGGAGGGGCAAATAAGAAGAAGAGGATACCTGGGAAGACGAGGCTGATCTCCTGAAGAATTTTCCAAATTTTTCCCTACAAGGAAAATTTTAAGTTTAGGGGGAAGGAATGTTGCATACCTATGTAACTAGCAGTACTTCAGTGACCCCTATATGTCCATTTAGTGTTGGGGGCTAAATGGCAAGTTATCCTTGGATAAGGGTTATCCTTTGTGTAAAGACCACTAGGGAGAAACCCCTAAGATGAGGATAGGAAAACACAAGAGAGACTGTGGAGCAAAACCACCCAACCAATCCTAGATCCCTCCTGGAGAATCCTCCTGGATCTAGCCCCCAAGCCATGCCATGTGATAACAAGAGGAGAAGAGCTCACTAGTAACCTAGACCAAAATCATCGACATAATAATCATTACCTCAATATATAGAGAGTAGGATCATGTGCATGACCACATGCAATCCCCATGAAGGTCAACTATAAATAGATCACAACTCTTCATGCATACCTCCTGCCTATATCAGTCACACGTACATGCACTACTCCATATGTCTCTATTAGATCAGTGTCTGGGTCCTCTCAAGGTCATTAGTCACCAACAGGCCTCGATGTGGAATTAAATATGGGTGTGACCAATGATCTTGAACACTGGAGAGCCGGTCTACCATATTAGGACTATTCCATGTCCTTAGCTGAATATGGCCATAACATTCTTCCCCCCTTAAACATATATTGTCCTCCGAACGGAAAAAATAAAACATGAAATTATTCCTTAAGCTTTCAAATCTTACCCATGAACCATTATCTTCTCTGAATAAGTACTCAAAGATGCAACAATTTTTCAATTGCTTTTGCTTATACTCATGAATACTGATTCAAATTCTAAAAGATATACTAAGCCAAATCTTTCAAATGGGTTGATCTAATCCAAAAGAAAAGTTCATCACCTTCATGTAATCCCAATTACATGAAACACTAGGTGATTTATTCTATTTCAGAAATCAAATCCAAAATCTAAAAAAATTCCATTTCAAATTCTTGCAGAAAATAAGGCTTCTTGGTACTAGTAATCTTAGAATATCCAAATATTCTAAAATATCACAATTCAGTCATCTAAAATCTCAAGTCTCAGACAATCATAACTCAAACCAGAGTACTGCAGGTGCTCAAATGAGTTACTCAAATGAGTTAATCTGTATCTTAATATATTAAACTGTCTCCTTTAAATCTGGAGATATAGACTGAACTTTGTACACAAGCACTTATAAACTACAATCTGAAAGATAAGCAAATTTCTCATAAGTAATTACTTCATGAAAACGCCTGTGAGATCCACACAATCTCAAGTATGTGCTGTAGAGTTCATCCAACAAATCTAAATCCTTGACTCACCCGATTGATCAAGAATCACTCATTATCTTAAGAATCCTCACATTTCCTTATAAGCTTCTAATGACCTCTAAGTATCAATTTATGATTTGTCAATCATAAACATTTAGAATCTTATGATTTGTCAATCATAATTTACATGATTCCTTGAAAGCATACTTAATTATTAGAAAAAAAATATTGGAGTATATGCACAACATACAACTCTGGAAACAAAAGAATCATTCTGAAATCTTTTCCTTAAGGAAAATCACTGGATTCCATAACACACGTCTTTAACAAGATAAACTTTATACAATCACCTAGAACAACATCTAGAGATTACAAATTTCTGGTGAATTCCCAAAATTCAGTTTAACATTCTCGGAACCATTAGGATCTGGTATCCAATTGAGCTCACAGGGATACTATCACTAATGAATCAAGCCTATTTCTCAACTAAGAAATACTCACCCAAGAATTCAGTACCCTATGCACATAATTCCTTGATGAATCTGAATGACTCATAAATTATGTGTCTTACAAGCAATACACACAAAACAAACAGTTTTTGGTGAATTCTCTTCATATTGTCCGTTTGTTTACCAATTAACTTCTTCAGGAGTAAATAGTCTCTAACATTCAATTTTGAATCTACTAAACTCGACCTCCTACAATTTTCCTCACTTTATAAAAGTGGTCATTCAAATGCTTTTAGACTAATATAACTTTGAAAAGTCAAACTCTAAGTCCAATATGAAAATTGGCCTCAATTGCCAAATAAACAAATATGTCCAAAATATCAAACTAGACAATTTCTCACACTCCCTCTTCAACTAGTTTCAATGTAGTTTTGACCATACTACTTTGATCCAACTTTAAAATGATCTCCATCCTAATTATAGACCTCCTTTATAAGGTTTTAAAGTAGTTTCCATAATTGATATAGAGAATAGTGTCCACATTGGATGCTTCAATATTTCTTACATCAATTTTACACATCAAGATGTAGAACCAAATAGAATGTAAATGTAATGATTCCTCCATGCTTCCAACTCTGAACTCTCTGAAAACTAATAGCAACCAAACAAAAAATGTGAGTGATGACCATCCAGATCCATTAGTTGCATCCATTCCATGAAAATCATCATCCACTGGCATAGTATCATCTACACAAGAAGATCCACCAAAATATGTAAGAAATGCAAAATGAGTCACTTCCACTTGCTTACCTTTCTCATCATATGTGAGCCTTGAAGGTGTTTGTATGTCCCTTGATGTTCTCCTTGGATTTTGACTTGATGAAGGTCCTTCATCATTACCATCTAAAGTAGGATCCATAACACCAACATCAAGATTGTTAGATCCATCCACATCATCATTACTTGAAGACACTTTTGGAATGTTCCCCTCATAAAAAATGACATCTCTACCAATAATCACCTTATTAGTAGTAGAAATGTAAAGCTTGTAGGCTTTACTCACCTCACTGTATCCAACAAATATACCTTCCCTTGAAGATACATCCTCCTTTTCCTATCATCAAGAGTTATATTGACATAGCAAGTGCATCCAATAGTTATAAAAAACTTGACACTCGGACTCTTCTTGAATAGCATCTCAGAAGGTGTCCTTTCATCCAATATAGCACTCAGCTACCTATTGCATATAAAGTTAGCACACAACAAGGCTTGATCCCAAAATGGTTAGGAAGTTTGGCACTTAACCTCATATCTTTGGAACCTTCACATAAGGTCCAATTCTTCCTCTCGGCCACTCCATTTTGTTGAGGTGTCCTTGGATTTGTGTACTCCCTCTCGATCCGATGCTCATCACAAAAGGCCTTGAGCTTGGTTGAGATATACTCACCACCATTGTCACTCCTCAAGCACTTGATCCTTGTAGAAAATTGGTTCTCCCTTGCATTTTTGAGCTTCACAAAGATATCATACACTTCATCTTTGCTCTTTAATAGATATACCCAACAATATCTACTAAAATCATCAATGAAAGATTCATACATCTTAGCTCCACTATTTCTAATTGTAGTAATTCCATGAATATCCGAATGTACAACTTGAAAAGGCTTTGTAGAACTGTTAGACATAACTAAACATTCACCTCTCAGTTTAGTTGTCACTAGTTAATCGTGGGCTCAAATCTGTAAGCCCTCGTTATGAGGAGAAGCCATTATTGAGCACAATTGTTAGTATGGGGTCTAGTATGAGACCATGATGGTTAGGAGATGGCTGGATTGCATAGCAGGAGGTCCTGGGGGGTTTGAGGGGCAGAGCCCCCGAGAAACAGGGGGGTCTGAGGGGTTTGGGGGGTAGAGCCCCCTGACGGTATGACCTCTTCATCATTTGGCCTTCCGACTCCCTGTACAAAAACACACTTTTGGTGTTTTCCATCCCTTTTTTCACTTGGTTGTTCACTCTCTCTGATGGTGGTCGCCACTATATAACTACCATATTGAGAAGCATTTGTCAACGGTTGGAGCATTCTGTTTTTGTGTAGATCAATCATCTAGAGTCTATTCTAGATCTCCATTGAAGCCCTTCTCCAGGGTGCATGGATTGGATAGCACCATCATCATATGTACTGGCTTTATTATCAAATTTTTAGATTCACATTCATTGTCTCTTGTCTATGCTGAATTCAATTGTTAATTATAATAAGAACTAGATGTAGATCTAGTATAAGGTAGTCTATGTGACTTTGACAAAGCACAAGACTCACAAACATGATTGATGCTAGTTAAGGAACTTGGAAGGCCAATCACAACTTGATTTCTAGCCGTTACCTCCAATGCTTTGAAGTTGAGATGCCCCATCCTCTTATGCCAAACCTCTTGCATGGATATTTGCTCACTTGCCACACATCCAACTTGGTTAGCAATAACACAATCATCTAGTTTGAATAACTTCCCTTGCCTTTTACCTTTTGCAATCAAGACATCCTTCCTTTTGATCATACAAGCCTCTCCATCAAACCCCAATTTAAGACCTTTTCTTATAGCAATTGACTCACACTAAGTAGGTTCTTAGTAATAGATGGAATGAGCAAAACATCTTTCAGATGAACATTCCTATTTGTCAAGAGAGAAATAGGAACTGTGCCAGTCCCTTTGATTGCACACTCACCATCATTGGCCATGTAGATCACCCTCTTGTCATCTCCATGTGCCAACAAAGAAGTGAAATACTCCTTGTGAAAAGTCATGTGTGAGCTTTCTCCACTATCAATCCACCATGAATCTAGATCTCCATCATTAGTAAGCATACATGAAGACATCACAAAAGCATCAACATTTTATTTTGAACATTCAATCCATCCTCATCAAGAGTTAGATTACCTTTCTTGTCTCCTTTCTCTCTTCTTCTTGTAGCACTCACTTGCAAAGTGTCCTTTGATGCCATAATAGAAGCACTTCAATTTAGACCTATCTTTCTTCTTACCGAAAGAAGAAGACTCATCATGATCTTGTCCTTTAGACCACTTTCCCTTACCTTTGCCCTTGAACTTGCCTTGATGAACATGGCCTCCTCATCTTGAGATGTCGATGTAGATCCACGTCTTGCTTGAAGCCTATATTCCTCATTAATCAAGATATCTTGAAGATCCACCAAACTTGGAAAGCATGAGCATCCAACAAACCAATAAGAATAACTTGAACAAGCTCTCCTTCCTTAATGCTCTCATCAATTCAAGCTAACTCATCACTTAAAGCCTTTACTCTCAAAACCAAATTACTAAGACCCTCTTCTTTTTTTGTATGCTTTGAAATATTTGTCTTCTTAGATTCAACACTCTAGAAGCTTTCCAAGCCTGTCAAGATGAATTGGACTTAATCGGTGCAATATCTCGATGATATCTTGAAATCTTGTGTGTAGAATGCTCGTATTTTGCATATTTGGATCCACACATGTGAAATATAGTAGGTTATTACTATTATATGGACATCAACTTCATATAATCTTAATTTTGATGTTTTGATCAATATCATATTGAGTTTGCATCTCTTTTATTAAGTAGATGTTGATTTTCTACATTGCAAATGGTGTAAATTGTGATGTCTTTCAAACTAAAGATCAATAGATGATTTTGGATCTTAATGATTGACAAAATCCTCACAATATAAACTAAATGATGTCTTTCAAACCAAAGATCAATAGATGATTATTGATCTTAATGATTGACAAAATTTTCACATGGTATCAAAGATTGTGCTGTAGGTTATGAAAGGATCAATCACATTTATCAAAGATTTGGTGGAGCTTCTATCTCTAGAGCATGCTAGAATAGTTTCTACTCAAAAATCAAGTATTTTGCATATGTAGAATGATTTGATGGATATAATTGTAGGGTTGGAGGAGAGACCCTTGGTTCAACAAGAGAAATTGAGGTATGACAAGAGAGCAAAAAAAGCTCTACACATGATCAAGATGAATGTTACAAATGAGCTACTCAAGTATATTATGGATCAACCCAAGAGAACTCATGTACAAGCATGAAATGAGATAGGCTGATTGGTTGAAGAAATTTTGTTAATAAGAGTTGGATGGTTGGAAAACGTGTGATGTGGAATTATTCACTTTAGAGACTTCCCAGGTATGTCATTTACTCATGAGAAATAGAATTCATTAGTAGCTGAGTTGCAAGATTCTCAATGAGTTATGTGAGTAACATATACAAATTATGGATATTTGACAGTTTATAGCCTACGTTTATGTGTAGGAACATAGTTGGATATGTTGCTTATGTACATCTTAATCTTGTATGAGCTATGTGTTTCCTATGTACTGAGTTTATATTGTATACTTAAACTAGTCAGAGTGCATAGACATATGAACAAGTAATGTGTGGAACAGTTACTTGCAGGTTAATGATTCTTTCTGTGGAAAGGATAATTCATTAACTTAGTTATGGTTTATAAAAGGATCTAAATGTGCTGTTATACTAGTATAATTGAGATCCACACCTAGAAATTTGATATTTCTGAATCATTTAATTGAGTAATTGGATTACTCTTGTTTATAAATTTATTGGATAGATAAGCAATGTGAAGAGAATTCACCAGAAACTGTTTATTGCTTATAAGACACATGATTTGTGAGTCATTGGGATTCATCTATAGAAGTTGTGTGTATAGAATATAGACTCATTTTTTATATTGAATATTTGTTGAATGATAAATATATCCCAAGTTATTGACTGAATCCCAGTGAGCTCGTGTTGGATGACAGAGTCTAACTAATATCAAGGATAATTACTGAATTCAATTGGAATTTAACAAAACTTTGTAATATCTAGATGTTGTTCTAGGTGATTGTATAAAGTCGATATTGTTAAAGACGGATGTTATAATGGTCTTTAATTACTTGGTTGATTGTAAAATTTGGAACTCATAATCTGATTAAGAATCGGGTTGGAAGAATATTCATGGAATCCAGTAATTTTTCTTGTGGAAAAGATTTCAAAACGATTCTTATATTCTTGAGTGGTATGTTGTACATATACTCCAGTATTTTTTAATGATTAAGTATGATTTTAGAATCCTGTAAATTATGATTGACGAATCATAAAATTCTAAATATTTATGATTGATGGATCATAGATCGATACTTAAAGGTCATTAAAAGAATATAAGAAAATGTGAAGATTCTTAAGATAATGAGTAAATCTTGATCAATTGGGAGAGTCAAGGATCTAGATATGTTATTTGAACTCTAAATTTCTTTACTCCAATGCATATTTGAGATTATGTACATCTCACAGGCATTTTCATTAAGTAATTGCTTACTTATGAGGAATTTGCTTACCTTTACAGATTATAGTCAAGGAATGCTTGTGTACTATTTGTAGCCTAAATTTTTGGTCAATTAGGAGACATATAAATCTTTTAAGATGGTATGTTTGCTAATTTCTTGCATGTGATGCTGGGGATAGAGCATTTAACTCAAGAGAGTATTTGGGGTACTTAGAGTTGAGTTAAAGTCATATTATCTTGATGGATCTCCTAAGAGATTTTGGTAGGATGAATTGGAATATCTTAATCTTTTATAAATCTAAGTGTATTTGTACCAAGAAGCATTTATGACAGGTCTACCATAATTTGTGGATAGTCTTGGACTATAATTGTTTGAATCTTTAACTTTTAAACATTGATTTCCAATGTAAGGTGACATTTCACCCAGTGATTCATGTAAATTGAGGTTACATGAACGTGATGTTACTAGATTGGAGAGAATCAGACCCAATAGGAAAATTTATCTCTTAATGTACTTCTAAAGGTCGATATAGTACTTCAGTGCAGAGATAGATAATTTGAGAATTATTCCATCTCTAAGTACTTAATTGATATTGAAGTCAGAATTTATGATCCATCCACCAATGTAGTATTTGTCTCTAGGGACGTAATATTTCAAGAACAGACATACTATGATTTCAAACAACCATCAATAAATGATGCTATGTCATTTCATCCTATTTTACATAGCATGGAATCTTCCAACGATAATGTTTCTTCTACAAAACCTGTAGCTACAGCTACGGAAGCCGAGCAGCCAACAGTACTTGTCATCAGACCAGACCAAGCCAGCTCGAACAGATCTGGAGAAATTCAAGAAGAAGCATCATCACATCATGGTCAACCAAATATTCGTAGATCATCACGGACTCGGACAATTCCTGAGAGGTATACACCTCAATCATTCTGGACTTCATCAGAAGAACCAGAGATCCTAGAAGAAGTAATTAACTCCAAGGATGATGCTAATTGACAAGAGCTATGAAAAGCGAGTACAACTCACTTTTGACAAATCAGACCTGGACCCTGGTCGACTTCCCCACTCACAAGAGAGTTATAGACAACAAGTGGATCTTCAAGAAGAAGATCAACTCTGATGGTTCCATTGCTAAATGGAAAGCACGACTGGTGGCTAAAAGATTCACTCAAGTCCAAGGAGTGGATTATCAAAAAAATTTCAATCATGTCATCAAGATGCAGTCAATCAGGACTCTGATTGCGTTAGCAGCTGCAGAAGACCTCGAAATGCACCAAATGGATGTCAAAACAACATCTCTCAACGATAACGTCGAAGAGGAGTTGTATACCTTCCAACCAGAAGGATTCAAAGTCAAAGGCCAAGAGCACAAAGTGTGCAAGCTGCACAAAGCAATCTACGGTCTGAAACAGGCCGCAAGAGCATGGTTCGATAAAATCAACTCTTATCTCATTCAATTGGGATTTGCAAACAAGTCAGCTGACTATAATGTTTATTCGAAGCATATA
Organism: Diphasiastrum complanatum; assembly: GCA_029204225.1. NCBI lineage: Eukaryota > Viridiplantae > Streptophyta > Lycopodiopsida > Lycopodiales > Lycopodiaceae > Diphasiastrum > Diphasiastrum complanatum. Next base: position 24,321,598 of record CM055097.1, on the reverse strand, counting down.
GGCACCAATTCAGATTACATAGCTCTTTACGTGGATGATGCATTTATTTTGTCTAACGACACAAAGCTCCACGCCCGTTGAGCTATCAGCTGGTAGCGCAAAAGACTTTCTTTTGTTTTTTTTTTTGTTTCGTGTCTTAGGGTTTTTAAGGTATGTTGACTTTCACGTATTGTTCACCATTCGCTCTTTGCTTCGTGTCACGGCAAAGTTGCAGGAGTTCATAATTTCTGGCACTCCCTCTTGATCCTTGCAGCTTTGCACGTTTAATCCCCACTACAGTGATGTAAGCTGAGCGAGCTGCAAAGATGACAACAAGTTCGTAACTGTCTTTCTTTGCTTTGTGAAGAGTGGTTGGTCGAGCGGCTTCGTGAGCAAATCTGCAATCATGTCTTTAGACTTTATCTACTGGACTAGAGCTCTCCTTTCGAGATCAAATCTCGAATGTGATGGTACTTTAGAGGTATGTGTTTTGTCTTTGAATAGAAGACATGATCCTAGGACAGATAAATGGCACTCTGAGAATCCATCATCATCGTGCATGGTCCTCCTTGTGGTATCCCAATTGCCTCCAGCATCATCTGCAACCAAACTACCTCGTTTGTCACCTTTGAAACTGTGACGTATTCAGCCTCGTAAGAGAATTAAGCTACCAAGGTTTGCTTTTTGCATATCTAGTTGATTGCTGCTCTGCACGCTATTGAACATCCTCCAGTTATGGACTTGCTATCATCCTTGCAGCTCGCCCAGCTTGCATCAGTGTAGTGGTACAGCTCGAATCCTTTTCTTTCATTTTCTACTCTATAGATTAATCCCATATTTTGGGTACCCTTCAAATATTATAGAATTCGTTTTGCCATTCGCCGATGTGCCATGCCAGGATTGGAAGAGAATTGGCTTAAAGCATAAACAAAAAAAACTAGATCGGGTTTCGTACAAATTGTAAGGTACATTAGACTTCTGATTAGGTTTTTGTAGGGTATACCATCCATCTTCTATTTTTCTTCTTCTGTTTTTGGACAATCCTGTTTCGTCAACTTGGCTCCAACTATCATTGGTGTGGTCTTTTCTTTGCAGTCCATCATATGATACTGCTTCAACACCTTTCTGGCATATTCAGACTGACTCAAGTGCATTTCATCTTTTATTCAATCTCTTCTGATCTCCAGTACGAGGCATTTTGTTGCTTCTTCTAGATCTGTGAGTTCATAATTCTCAGAAATCTGACTCTTCGTGTCCTTGATTAGCATCAAGGAGTTACCTATCATAAGAGAATCATCCACAAAAATAGTCAGCATCACAACATCTTTTCCTACTCTTTTTATGTAGACATTACAGTCTGGTTGTGTAGGATTGAAGTCTAGAGACTTCAGAAGACTGTTTTGCCTCTTGTACCAAGCTCGTGATGCTTGCATTCAGACCATAAATGCATCTCTGCAACCAATAGACATATTGTCTATTGTCAGGGTCTTCAAATCCTTCAGGCTACTTCATGAAGATTTCTTCCTCTAGATCTCCGTGGAGAAAGGTTGTCTTTACATCAATCTGGTAAATTTTTAGATTGTGTTGTGTAGCGTATGCAAGGAACAGCCGTATGCTTGTCATCTTGACCATCGACGAATGTGTGTCGAAATAATCAACATCATACCTTTGTGTGTAGCCCTTTGTGACAAGCCTTGCTTTATAATGGCCAACAGTGCCATCTGATTTTATTTTCTTCTTGTACACCCACTTGCAGTCGACGATCTTTTTGTTTTTTGGCAGTGGCTCTAGTGTCCATGCCTCGTTTCACCTCATCGACTCGATCTCTTCTGACATTGCCTGCTTCCAGAATTCTCCTTCTGGACTCTAGACAACTTCTTGAAATGTTGTTGGCTCTTCATTGAAGCTATAGTACTCGAATTGCGTGTCTTTGCTCCACTGAAGATTGTCAACGTATCGATCAAGAGGTATCCTCGCTGTGCTAGGGAAGCCCCTCATTGTACCAAGATTTGGTGCCAACACTTACACCCCACACGCCAAGGGCAACTTGATGATGGCACGTGTTGGAGCTTGATCTCTTTAGCTTGCACTTTTTCCCTCACGAAATGATGAGCAATTTCGATGTGTTTGCTCCTTGCATGGAATGTAGGATTAGTTGCAAGTGATTGGGCTGATCGGTCGTCACAATAGATGATAGGGATCTCCTCCTCCATGACATGAAGCTCCACCAATAGCCTTTTGAGCCACAAGACCTCCTTGCATGTTGATGGCAAGGCCTTGTATTCGGATTCTGTGGAAGATAGGGAGATGGTATCTTGCTTTTTGGAAAGCCATGATACTACTCCATCACATAGAAAGGTGGCAAAGGCACTTGTTGATCTTCTATCCACTTTGTCACCTACAAAATCCGAGTCACTATAGGCTCTTAAGCCAAGATTAGTTCCTCTATACAAAATACCAAAAAATCTTAGTGAATTAAATGTATCTAAGAACTCTTTTGGCCATCTTCCAATGTGAAACTAGAGGACTTTGCATGAATTGGCTTAACTTTCCAACACTATAACTAAGATCAGGTCTAGTTATAGTTAAATAGATCAAGGAGCCAATAAGCCTTCTATATAATGTGATGTCCTCAAAGGATGCTTCATCACAACCAATAGATGCTTTTACATGTTGCTCCATTGGTGTCTCAATGCCTTTACAATTCTTCATTCCAAATCTATCTAGGATGGATGTAGCATATTTAGATTGACAAATGAAGCTAAAATCACATCCTCTAATAACCTCTATTCCAAAGCTCAATAGGCCGAGATCTACCATCTTAAACTCTTTTGCTAAAGCAATTTTTACATCTCTAATTCCATCTAGATCATTACCACTCAAGATAATGTCATCTACATACAAAACAAGAATAATGATCATGCCATCATGAAAACTTATATACAATGATGGATCATAGGCACTCATTACAAAATTGATGGAAATGAGAAAATAGTTTAGCCTAGAGTACCATGCTCTAGGTGCTTGCTTGAGCCCATAAAGGCTCTTCTCCAAAAAGCACACCTTTCCTTCATGTTTTGCCTTGATGAAGCCCTCGGGTTGCCTCGTGTAGATCTCTTCCTCCAAATAACCATTGAGGAATGCATTTGTGAAGTCAAGTTGGAATAGCTCCCAATTGAAGGTTGTAGCAAGACTAATGATCAACCTGATAGTAACAAGCTTAGCCACAGGAGCAAAAGTCTCATCATAGTCAATGCCTTTGGTTTGTAAAAAACCTTTGGCAACAAGCCTAGCTTTATGCTTGCTTATTGATCCATCTTGATTATACTTCAATCTAAACACCCACTTGCAATCAAGAGGTTTCTTCCCTTGAGGAAGATCCACAAGATCCCAAGTATCATTCTCAATAAGAGCATCATACTCTACTTGCATAGCATCCATCCAACTTTTAGACTTACAAGCATCTTCATAGCATGTTGGCTCATCTAACATTGAAGTAAGAAAGGTGTAAGATGTGAAAGATGATGAGCCTTCCCTTTGATCACCTTGACCATCATAGGTGAGCCTCAATGGCTCGGATCTTGCCCTTGTAGATCTTCTTGGAGTTCTTGGAGTTCTTGGAGTTCTTGCATCTTGAGGTGGATCCTCAAGTTCTAGTCATCAGAAAACAAGATCTAGTTTAGCAGCTTGATAGGAAACAAGTAGAGACAATCAAAGCATTGATCAATTAGTATAATCCAACTCCACACGTGTGGAAATAAGGCTGTAGTACGGCCTGTAGACAGTGTTTACAAAGTGCCAAAGCTGGGTTTCATTGAAAAAATAGAGTAATCACCATACAATGAGAGGAAACTCGAGTTTCTCCTTGAGGCTCCAAAAAGTTTCTATCTTCTCACTATGGAGAATGGGAATACATAGTAAAACACACTTCCTTTGCAAAGTTAGGTGAAAATCCAGCATGTAATAAGGAAGTAGACTCCACTTTCTTGCCCTAATGTGAAAACCCTAGCCTAGATCCAAGAGTCATGCTTGGTAAGTGCATGGTAGGTACAAATCTCATCATAAATCATGGTCTAGATCCTACAAAGTAGGAATCACTATCAAATAGACACAACCACTCCTCTTGACTCGTGGTAACCTACTTTAGGTGTGTATGTACAAGTGGCACTTTGGCCATTGAAGTAACCAACAAACAATATTGACAAAATGTACAATATTCTACATGGCTAGATTTGCCAATGTAGGCAATTTTTCACATTTGGTTGTGTTGCATTGTTGAAAGCTTGCTTGGTTGAGAGAGGTTGTCATAAGATCTCAGTCAACTATTTCTTTATCATAGGATGAAGTCCCCTGTTTATGAGTGCTTATAATTTCCCTTCATGTGTGAGGAGTAGGGTTGTATTATGAGTCGATGAGATCTTTTGTGTACGGGTGTTTCTTTTTCTCCATGAAGTTCAAGATGAGTGGGTCTTCTAGTATTAGAGGTTCTTTGATTATATGGATGTGGGTGTCATACTTTCAAGCCTCATGAGAGAGTCTTCAAGGGTTGAGAGCTTTCTCTAATCGAGGTATCATGCCTTATGACATTCCATTCTTGAAAGATTGCATGAGTGATACCTCATGCCTTATGACATTCCATTCTTGAAAGATTGCATGAGTGATAATACGATATGAGGTGTAATGTATGATGAATGTGGAGAGAGATTGAATCACATTATCTCACCAATTCTATTTTGAGAGTTCTTTTATAATTCATGACTTTTATAATTCCGTCATGGGAGAGAGAAATTTGAGTCTGAGATTGTAATAGTTTCTTATGGGATAATTTCAACTTTGGTTAAGAGATTAAAACATTCCTTCGTTTGGGTAAAACTGCGAGGTTAGTTCCCAAGGTTATAAGGATTATGAGAGGAGAGAGTAACAACTTCATGAAAGAGGTGTAGTGTTCTATGAAGGCTTGTGATCAAAGCCAGATTTAAATAAGCAATACTAATGACTCTTATGAATACAAAGAGTTGAGCTATGGCAGAGACAGCTCTAACCTTGAGCCATTTTGTTAAGCTATAAGTATATCGTTGAGGCAGCTGATCAATCCTCAAACAAAATCTATCTATGAGCCGAGCAGAGTGTATCATGATATCCATAGTTTTGAAGATGACCAATAAAAAATGAACCAAGTGAAATTCCAGTTACAGTATGGGCGCAGTCAGGCTTACAGTTCTGAGAACATTTGTCATTCATCCCATCGCATTTCTGAGGCAAAATGCCTTTGCTATTTTGCATCTGCTCACCTCTACAATGAATCGATCGTTCCTCTGAGGCAGGATCACAGAGCATTTTTCAAGCTGTTTTTTCAGCGAGCTGCTACAGTCAGTACAGCGCATTTTCGAGGAGACTAACGCATGTTTCCAAGGCAGATTCAATCGCATTTTTCTAGACCTTGTTGAAGCACAGTTCTACTGTAGAAATCACTGACAACAAAGACAGGTATGTGGCAACAAATACTGACATTTTTGTGGCAGATGATCACTGATGCCAGAGAGACAAACTCCAGCGAATTTCCATGGCCATGCCATCGCACTTCTAAGGCAAGGCTCCGATGCTAGTACTTCTGCTGATTCTGTCTGGAATTACCACACATCTGCGGTTGCCTTACCTCTACCTGCGGGTGTCTGCTGCCTCACCTGCCTCTGCCTCGCTGCCTCGCCTGCGACCTACCTGCGGTTGCTCGCTGCCTCATCAACTGCCATTGCCATCTGCCTGTGCAGCCTCTGTAACTCCTCGCTACCTGTCCGTGGCTGCCCACCTGCCTGTCTACTAGTTCTGGTTGCATACAGTTCCTCCTACTGTAGATTCACACCTGCCTACTAAATCTGCGGCCTAATGTGAATAGAACTTGCGGCCTGGGAACCATCAAGAATCAGAGATTCTAAAGTTTTGATCGCTGCCTACCTCTGGTTGAAGCTCTGGTTGAAGCTGGTTCTGCCTTGACTGACCTGTCTTTCCATCGCTGACAGAGAGGATCTGTATATGACAAATCTGATTTGCTCAACAGTAAACCGATATATTCGTCATTGCCAACGTTCCATCCCAGCCAGTTGCCTTCCCTTTGGTCTCACCATGTATCCAACCACCACTGGCAAAACCAGTAGCAAACAGCAAAGGGATTGCGATTGAAGGAGTGAAGAAGCATTCATGACTAAGGGGTTCTTGCGGCAATCCGGTTTCCCGATAGCAATTCTACGATACAATGCCTGCAATGCTAGTGAACATAAGTGACTTGGTGTACCAAATTCTCGTAAGCATGTCATGTTGGGTTTAGACTAGCAAGTAAGTCACGTCACCATACGGTGGTTTAAGGTTGGAGGTCCTTACTTGCGTATGTCGTATTATCTGGAAATTAACAAACGTAAGGATTGTTAGAGCGGTTGACAAATGCTTTCTCGTTGCATGAAATTATTAGAATCACCGAAATCGTTTTCCTGTGGATAGGACAGTAAGCAATCGCTTGATACTACGTGATTTCTAGCACTAGTCACTCTGTGCTAAAATCTCCGTTAGTACGTTATTTGAAGTTTCCAAGTTGAAATCGTTTTGTGACTCTATTATGGAAAGTGTTAACTGGGCCCGACCTCTGTGAAACACCAGAGCGGGTAGTCCGCCAGAAACAGCTGAAATATGCTGTCACGGTTAAGTCGCAAAGTAAGCACACCATTTCCGGTACTGTCTAGCGAAATACCTAGACCCAGAATATGGGAAACGCTACCGTCTAGTGAACAGGATGGCACGCGTAATGTACTCACCACATTTCACTTGACCTACCCCACTTAGGAAAACAGTGTTTAGGGTGTCCAATAAAAACTGAACAATTTCAATGGATATACCCTTAACAGTCCTAGGACTTTAGCAGACACATAAACTAATGTCAAAGGAGGGGTCTAGAATTGAGATAATAGAAACAAGGACCTCGTATGATGGGAGAAGAGGGTTAGTTCCAATCTGTGCGTAGTGACATCTGTCAATTGAGACAGAGAGGACCTCCATGCTACTATTTTTTCACCCCAAAACTCTACCAGTATCTATGCCCTGGAGACACTCTACGTAGAACACAACATTGTGGAGAGTACAGCTACTTCGAAGCATATGTACTCACAAAAGACAAATTTTGGCATCTGAAAGAAGCCACCTCTGTCACGTACGCAGATAGAGCCCACCCCCTTCTACTTAGAGAACCAGCGATACGGTCGCCTGGATCATACAATAGTACTAATCGAGACCAGAGATATGATTTAGGAGAAGATCCTAGGTACACAGTAGACCTATGTGGTTGCACCACCACGAGTTCACCGTTAGAGATGAGAACAATTTAGAGGTTCAAAAGAAGAACTTAGGTCTAGCAGGTCTAAGATGCCACCGACCCTTTAGGTAGTCATATTTCTAAAGGTCCGGAATATTTTCAGTAATTAGGGTCCTTAAAATTCGTGTATGGTCTGAACACCACAATGGCAGGGATGCGTCCCAATCTCCCTCTAGGACCTAACATGCCATACATCGGTACTTCGCATCTAACCATTACTATCTTGCTAGGGCTGAAGATACACCACCACCAGAGAATTATATCCATGCTCGGGATAGAGCGGTTGGATGAAATCCTTAGAGCACTAGAGCCCTGCATCCTACCAATAGTGGATCTTGCAAGGACACGGGATGTCGTAGTTTTAGTATTGTTCTAGGAGAATTAGTCTTGATAGTAGTGTGAGAGGATGACCGTAGTACTAGGCCAAGACCAAGTTGACTGAAGCAGAAACTACCCTCTTTCTACCATACTTCTGGAAGCCTGAAAAACTTCCATTGGCTGGAAGAGCACGGAGCGATCGAGCGAGCCACCAGGGTTGGAAGCGGCTATCCTCGGTTCCTACCGTAAGGGCATTGTGGGCCCTTTCACTTTTAGGGATTTCTGACGGAACCAACCCCTCGTCCGAAAAACCCCTAACATTGGTGCGTCTGCCGGGAGTTACCTGATAAGAGATATTGCTTGAAGGTTAGTCATACTATCAGTGGCCTACAAATTTCATACATCTTAGATTGCATATGTTTTGAACAATTCTACTGTTTAGACCGTCAACCGCAAGATAGCTTGGTTGTGCAAGCTACTAGTGCACACGTTGTTTTCAGAAAACCGATATCAAGTATCACAGGTTGAAGTGTTTAGCATCACACAGTGATGTGTGCTTTTTTTTTTTTTTTGAAATGTGCTTGTATGCTGCACATCCAAATACACGTACGTATGATAGATCAGGCTTTCTACCTGTCTACATTTCGTACGGTGGTGTCTTGTTTTTCAGTGCTGTCGTTGTTGATCTGTTATGCAGGTGTACTGCTGCAGCTATTGCCTCAGACCACAATTGACTTGGCAATCGAGCTTGTGCCATCATGCATCTGGCTCCTTCGACTAGCATCATGTTTCTTCTTTCTGCGACACCATTATATTTTGGTGTGTACGCAGGAGTGATCTGATGTTCTATCCCTGTTCTTGGCAGAATTTTAAAAATTCTTTGCTCTTGTACTCACCTCTATTGTCAGATCTGATGATTTGAATCTTCTTTGAGGTGTGTCTCTCTACAAATGCCACGAACTTCTTGAAGGAGTCAAACACTTTAGATTTTTTCTTTAGGTAGTAGATCATAGTCATCTGACTGTAATCATCTATAAACATCAAGAAATACCTCAATCTTGAGAGCGAATCCATTTTCATTGGTCCACAGACATCAGAGTGGACGAGCTCAAGAACTTCTTTGGCTCTTATTCCCTCATGTGTGAATGGATTTTGATGTTGTTTGTCTTTCTGACAGGCTTTGCAGAACTCAGTTTCGGGTCTTGATATCTTTAGACCTGTGACTATGTCTTTCTCGCAAATGTTATACAGGCTCCTCATGTTCAGATACATTCTCCTGTGCTAGAGTTGATCTTCATTCTCTGATGTATTTAATATCCTATCAGAATTGTTGATTATCTTGGCTTGGTAGAGGTTTCCTTCTCTGCATCCAACCGTCAACGATTTGTTTGTTGTTTTCTCGATCATGCGACATGTATTGCCATCGAATAAGACTCAAATTCAAGATCTGTCAGTCACAACTGTAGAGTTTCGATGCCTTTGATATTGTGTCTGCTCCCATCACCTAGAATCACTGCTCTGTTGTTTTCGAGTTCTCTGAAGTCGGTCAAGATTTTCTTGTTGCAGGTGATGTGTGATGTTGCTCCTGAATCAATGACTACATCGTAGTCTTGTTCAGTGTAGTTTGTTGAAGCTTCATCAAGTATTGTGAAGGCTTCATCACCTCTATCTGCATCTTTGAATGACTCTGCAACATTTGCTTTCTTAGCTTTGTTCTTTCTTTTTGGATTGAATCTGCAATCGTATGCAGTGTGCCCCTTCTTCTTGCAGTGCATGCAAGGTATTGTTGGATTGAATCAACATTTGTTGGCTGTATCGCCTAGTTTGTGCCAGTGATCACAAGAAGAAGATTGTTGATTCGAGGACTTTGTCTTGTCGAATCTGAATTTGTTCTTGTTCTTGTTCTTTCCTTTTGTGAAGAGAGCTTTCTCTTGATCACTGCTTCTTTTTTAGAGCAAGATGAACAGTGTCTTACTCGTTGGTGGCTTGACACTCTGCTATTTTGCTGTGTTCTGCTCGTTGGCAGACTTTCATGCACAGTTTTTTTTTCTCTTTTTCTCTTTTCTTTTCTCTACTCTCGCACTCTTCTCCGGGTATTTTGTTGATCCAGAAATTGTTTATATCTCCACTGTGTGGAGTTTACAAGATAGCTAAATAGAGAATTACAAGAGTAGTTAGCGCTAATCAACTAGTTAGTTACTCTCTGTTATTGCTAACTATTTCAGCTGAGCGTGAAGTTCAAAGCTCCACGCCCGTTGAGCTGCCAGCTGCCAGCACGAAAGATTTTATTTCATTTTCTTTTCGTTTTGTGTTTTAGAGTTTTTGAGGTACGTTGACTTTCGTGTATTGTTCGCCGTTTGACCTTTTCTCGCTTCGCGTTGTGGCAAAGTTGCAGGAGTTCATAAATTTTGACACATTTTTCAGTAATACCACACACAATCCATTTCTAATCTCTTCGGTGGACTGTACTCTTGTTTTTGTGAGCATGAATTAATTTTTAAGATCTTGTTGGGCAATTAGTACACTTAAAGCTGTGATTATATTTAGCATAAGCTTTCTATTAGACTGTTTTGCATCTAGCAGCTAATTGTAACGGGAGAGCTGTTTCGCAATATTATCATTCTATCTTTGAGTGCTTGATTAGGTTGGTTGGTTAGATTGAGGATAACGATTCATGGGAAAGAGTTAAAAGCATACAAATTGGGTCTTTCCTAGTTATTCGTTCTGAGGATAGAACTGGTTTAAGGGGGGAAGAATGTTACTCCTGACTTGGATAGCCAGTCACTCTAGTGTATGTGGTTATTAGTTATGCCTCGTCGTTTGGGCTTGGATGATAAAGTGATTAATAATAATATGAGGGCCCATACCTATAATTGGACATAGGAGCACTTGTAGTGTTTGATTGTTATAATGCAAGAATAGGAGGTCAATTGCTATTCCAGGTTGCATGGGGATTCTAAGAGGAATATTTTCTCCTCTTGGAAGAGAATATATACTAGTGGAAACTTGCGCATCTACCTATTGGATTTTTTTATCCTAAGAGAAATATTCTCTCCTCTTGGGAGAGAATATATACTAGTGGAAACTCGCCCATCTACCTATTGGATTTTCTGATCCTTGAAGCCAGGAGCCTCCTCTCTTGCATTTATTCACCATGGCATGGGGGTGAAGTGGTTAGGGTATTGACTAGCCATTTCCTATTGGTTGGGTGGTTTTTGATCCACAGGTGTGCTTTTGGTTGCCTGCAACAAGATCTAGTCAAATCTTCACAAGGCAATCCTTGCACTTATACACGCAGGAAGCTAGTGTCCTTGCAGTTATTACTCTAACTGTACAGTGTACTGTAGTAGAGCCCACTTGGTAACCTTAGCCAATAGTACTCTCGTGGCGAGAACTAAGTGCCCAACGGTATCCCCCACCTAAATAGGTGACTATCTTTGATCGGCTCGATGTAGTTCGGGTTGTAGCAGTAATATCAATTGACCTTTAGCATTGCTCCATCGACCAAAGGTATGGTGTGTTGGACTACAAATGATGAAATTCCTTTCAAATCTTTCTAAGACCACACAAAGCAGTCTTTATACTCCATCAATAGTTCTGTATATGCGACTTGATATTACTATATACACAAAAATCATCAATAAAAATTTTGAGAATTGTTCTTAGGAATGCAGTGAAAATTAGCATCATAATTCTTCGAAAAGTAGCTTGTGCATTGCAAAGACCAAATGGCATTTTATTGTAGGCATAAGTGCCCCAATCAGTAGTGAATGTGGTCTTTGGTCGATCCTCCTTTCTTACTCCAACTTGATTATAGCCAGAGAAGCCATCACAGAAACTGTAACGTTCTTGCCTAACGACCTAGTCTAGAATGGAATCCGTGAAGAGTAATGGGTGGTGATCTTTCCTAGTAGCAGCATTCAACTTCTTGAAATCCTGGCAAATTCGAATCTTGCCAGTTTTTTTCTTTGGAACTACAACAATGGGTTGACACCCACTCACTAATTAAGATGAGATAGATAATTCCTGTCTTAAGGTGCTTGTTGAATCCATCTTTTACCATAAGAGAGTACTTTGGATTGAGCCGATACTATCTCTATCATTAGAGGAGTTCTCAATATCAAAAAGACCCTTTAAGGAATGCCATGTAGGATATACAAAAATATCAAAATAAAAAAACAATATTGTTTATTTGCTTGCCCACACCACTCCCAAGGCCTCCCCAACTACCAATGATCTAACCACAGTGTCTATAGTCACAGTTAAGAACTGTTAACAGTTCGCAGTATAACTTGACTAAATTCAAAAATATTCCTTCCATTGGTTACGAAAAGGACAAAATTTTCACTGGATCTAGAATATGACCGCCATCCCCAAATTCGAATAAAAAAAAATTGCAAAATGTTTACATATGCATTCCTTCCACGAGAATGGAAATATGAGCGCCAACTACCTATTGGAATGAAAAAATGAGCGGCATTTCCAAATTTGAATCAAGCATACAAGCATGGAGATTGGATTGATCATACATAGTATATAATATAATCAAAGATGAGTATTTTGTTTTCCTTCATAGAATCTGGTCATAGTACATTGATGCACCCGATTACTCTATTATTTTTTTGATGATGACATTATATCATCTACATGTGGATACCCCTATTGATTTGGCACCTTTGCAGAGAAGAGGAGACAAAGGAGTTCAAATACCTGCTGAAGATCGTTCTCGTTACAGGGTAGAAGGAAAGAAAAACTTGGATTTGTGGACAGATGGAACATTATATCCACAAGATCCAAGCACTTTGACACATCCCACATTCTCTTCAATAACTCATTTAGTTACATGGATATGCAATGGGCATAGTGGATTACTAAGATATTGTGAAAGATTGCAAAACCATGGAAAACAACTTCATATGAATAAAGTTCACTTTTTAGAAGGTGAGTTAATTCAGATATCCTCTTATTGTCAGAATAGAGATTGTCATCTCCAAAAGACGTTAGAAGAAAATGAACAACTTAAAAAAAATAATGAATCATTACAGAAGAAACCAATCAATATCAAATCAGAACTAGAGCAAATGCAATCAGTCTTACAGTCTATTCATATTGAAAACTTACAATTACTGAAGGATGTGGATTTGGTAAAGAAGAAGGCTGAAAGTAAGAAGTGAAAGCGACAAAGTTGCGAGGATATTCAAACGCTTTCAAAAGGAGGTTATCGAAATAGAAGGATCCATGCATTCAAGTAAGCATATTCTGAATTTTGTAAGTTTTTCAATGACATTTGGATTTAATTTCAGCTATGGTGATATTCTGTTAACTATCTGTTTTTTTTGCAAATCTGCATTAGTAGCTCCTCGGAATATTAAAGGCAATGCTTCACTAGGAATGTCATTGGGCACAATATTGACTTTCAAATCCACTGAGCGTATCATGATGAACAATAGGATTTCAAATGTAACGTGTAAAATAGCAGAGTCTTTGATGGTGGACATTCAAAATATTTTAGATAAGACTATAGTTCCGGGTGCTTGTGATTTTGTAGGTATTAGTAAGGAAGCATATGCAACAACATTTAAACTAATTAGAGAGGCTTTTAAGCAAGTTCAAATTAGAAAAGTCCCAATCCCTAGGACATATCACTTGAAGAAAGAGAGGGATACATTAAGCATAGGTATGCATAAGATCACTGGAACTCCATTTCATATTGAGGAGGTGTATGAAACTGATGGAAGATCAATATTCTATAATTCATCAAATAATTTATTTGCTGATCTAAATTACTTGCTGAGATACATCGCCACATTCTATGATATAACCTATGAAAAGGTGAATGGCAAAATAATCATAGTACTTAAGTTAGATGAGTCAGAAATTGTGAAAGGGCAGAAGATGGAAATGGTTAGTATAACTCTCATGAATGGTGCTCTATCACAAACAGAGAACCAAGAAGATTTCAAATTTAGTGTCCAGTCAGAAAATGATATATGACTGGAAGCCTGTGCTGCCTATCCCCTTAAAAAATGTGCATGTTTGCACTCTTCATGCAGAAGTTAGATTAATAGAAAAGATCATTTATCTTCATATAGTTTTTGCTTGGAATACTAAGCCAGCATCATTAGCAAAGGAAGCTATCTCTCAATTAGAAAATGTTTTATCAAAAGCAGGACTCCATAAAGGACAAGTCAAAATTCAAAAAAATGAAAAGCTTTCAGGAAAGAATGGGAACATGCCAACTAAGCCAAGCATAGGAGGAGCAAAAGCACGTCGTTTTCTATCAAATCATACTGGTAAGGCTTTTAATATTCAACACTCAGTCTGGACAGATATTATTGCTGCCACTCAGGACATCGAGAAAGATGACAAAACCAGAGTACTAAAAGTTGATGTATGAAAAAAGCTTGATAGTATGATTGCTATTTTAAGAAAAGAAAAATACTTTGATATTGATAAAAAAGTTGTCCAAAGGACTTGTGTCGAGTTGTTAATGCAGTATCAAAAGCATGGGGAGAAGATCACATCACTCATTACATGGTTAGTATAACATTTTCAAAATGCTTTCAAATTTTCATATATATTTAGATCCAAACATAAGACAAACATTATGATTTTGACAAATGCAGCACATACTAAGAGATCATACAACATTTTTTGCAAATACATATGGAAGCTTGAGTGTACGGTCATCACAAGGGATGGAGAGGTCACACTGGCAAGCACGAGCAACATTTCATCGAAATACACAACTTGGAGGAACCAATGAAAAATGAAACTACATTTGTCAATTGTTTCAGTGGTTCTACCGCATGGTTCAGATTCGATATATAACAAAGTCCACACAATACAACAAGTTTAGAAAAGCATGCAAGTTCATACATGAAGAGAAAATTAGATGATTGTTGAGTAGAAGATCATCATTGCTGAGTAGAAGATCATCGTGACATGTTTAGAATTGCTTTGCAAATTCATTGAACAAGAGAGTAGAAATATCCAATGTAAACGTATTGATTGTATTATACCAAAATACAAAGTGTCAACTATTCATCATCAGATCTTGTATCAAATTCTATGGTAGTATTGTCATGAAGAAATTCTCTGGTAGCGTATGCATCTAATAGATGTGCATTATCCTTATTTCCACTAAGCTCAATATAAGTGGAATACAATGAATAATGGGAGCTCCTTAAAGGAACATTCCCATCAATAAAGCCTAAAATGTTCAAAACATAAGATCTTTTGACAAAAATGATCTTATTTGTCTTAACAAATTTATGTCTTCCTAGATAAAATGATAAAGCTTTAACTGCCATTATAAGACTCTCCCCGACTGGGCTCAGCTTGGAATGAGCAATACAGATGTCATTCTTCAAGAAATGCCTAAGATAGTGGCCCAGTCCACTGTCCCTCTGAAACGAGGATGCGTGTTGTCTGAAACCACCTCGTCTCGCAGCAAAATCATCTATTATGAGAGCATCCTACAATAGGAAATATGTTAGCAAAAACACATTCAGTGATTGAAAACATTCAAATGCAAGGAAGATTAAACACTTACACATTCTTCATCATCAGTAGCAACCAGATCGGGATGATCAATATAATGACCACATACTGAAGTGGAAATTTTAGTGAAGTGCATTAATGATGGATGAGGGAAGCCCATCTGGGATTGAAATGCCATGAATTCTTCATCGGATGGTCTGCCTCTCCCATCCTCAGCTATATTTGATAAAGTCTTATTCAGACATTCTTCACCGGTCATAAGACCCTCCTCATCATCAAAATCGATACCAGCAACAAAGTCATCTGTCTCAAAATCTACAAAGTCGGAGAATTCGGAAATTGTGACGGATAATAAACATAGAACCTCATCCTCATGATAGTCAAAAAATTTACATAAATCAGTAGTAGTAAAATATACATCGTCATTAATGTAATATAAATTGAAAAGACATTTCGAATCCTCCATAGATTGGATTCATCATTAGATGTATTTTGGCCAATGAAAGAATCCCAGAGAACATCAGTATTTGCATCAATGAAGTCACTTTCTTTATCAGGAGTGTCGATAAGAAAGTGACTAATATCCTTAATGGCTAACTGAACAGAGGAGGGTGCAAAAGGAGGGTCAGCAACAGAAACTTCATCATCATCTGGGATCTGAACTAACAGAAAAAGTACGAAACCACTATGATATTCAACCAATCGACATTTCTTGTTGCAATACGGACACATTGAACTACTTTTGAAAAGATCAAACAATTTGATGAACATTCTATCCAGTCTATGTCTAAAAGCTGGGAAGAAATGAACAAGATCAGTATAATGCATATACTGGAGTGGACCTATGGAGAAAACAGGCTTGCTAAGTATATCTCTGAATCTGACATAATGTTCATAAAATACGTTAGAATTTGGTTGTGCAGTCTTGAAAACATGTAGATATGGTTTGAATAGACTGTGGAAGTAGTCTAGGTTTTCAGTAATCCCAAATTCACTAAAAAATGAACTCAAGCATGATTCTCGTGAGGATGATGAGGAAGAGGCCATTGCAGTAACGTGAATATCGCACTTGTGCGCACGGGAGAACTGAACCAAAACTAACTATCAAAATGGTGCAGAAGATGGATATGTATAGCAGACAGATACAGAATATCACACTTGTGCACGAGTAGGTATAGTTGCAAGCAAGCAAACGGACAGCAATGAGCGCGCACAAAAGCGATATGTCGTGAATTTCGAGAACGAAAAAGGTAAAAAATTATTCGGTTTTCGTGCCATTTATACTAAATTTTCTCACATGTGGTCAACGGACTTAGGACACGTGTCTACTTTCAATTGGACAACAGGCGCAGGCACGTGTGAGATGACACCTGCACACGCGTGAAATGACACCTGGACATGTGTCACGTGTTCATTCGATTGCTCATAAACACGTGTCGCTCTCGCATTCGATCGTACAAATTCCACATGTGTATGTGATAGGGTGACATGTGTCACTCTCGCATTTGTCTGTACAACTCCCACACGTGTGACATGACGTTCTTTCGCACGTGTGAACCCCGATATAAAATCACAAATTTTGATGAATTTTTTTTCACTTTTTTTTTCGCTCCGCATATCGCATTTGTGCGTGCCCTTCACAATCAAAATTTTTCCTACTGCCTTCCATGCACACAAGTTCGATACATCTGCCTACGTGTCACCTCATATCACACTATCGTTCTCTCTGATATTCGGCTCGCATAGGTATGATATATCGTACATTATGTCCGTACATAGCGGTCCTTTGCGAGTTCTTTATCATCTCTCCCTTCTCATCCTAACCTTCACGCACAAGTCCGCTATTACATAGTTCACGCCCATGGATAGGAGAAAGCAGACAAGGAGGGACTTCTTCTCTCCTGGCTCATCCTCATCTCCTGCGGTTGCCATCACACCACCTGCTAGACCTAGAACGCGCAACTGCAGCGGGTGGCTCTCTGAGATACACAAGTATCAGAGGTCAACAGCTCTGTTGATTCCAAGAGCTCCATTCTATCGTGCTGTATGGAACATAACAAGAAATGATCTCGGACAGCATGTTAGACTCACACCGAGTGCTCTTCAGTGCCTTCAGGAGGCTACTGAAGACTATATTAGCCTTTTTTTTAGGATTCTTTTTTGCTTGGCATCCATATCAAGAGGGTTACCATAATGCCCAAGGATTTTCAGCTTCTAATGATAATGAGGGATAAATACTGTAGGTTACATGTATCTCAGTCTGCTGCTCCTAGACCAACTCCTGTAGATAGGACTAATCTTCCTACGAAGCGTCCTAGGAAGCAGACAGCCCCCAAGCGTGCTCCTAAGAAAGTGAAGCCTAATCCTTCAGATTATGTGATGCCTATCCCAGAATCCATTGTAGATAATGCTGCTATTGATAATGCTGTAAATATAGCTACCTCTGTTTTGGATACTCCTATAATTGTTGTAGATACTACAAATCCACCACCTCCTCCTCCTCCCAATTTTTATACATATATAGATTCGGATGATTATCTTAAATTTGAGAAAGACATATCGGATGTTATAGATACAATTGGTACTCCTTTTTGTTTTAGACTAGATGAACTTGATTTTAGTATTGATTTAGAGTTCTAGATTGCCTGGATCTCAAAGACAGATGGTCTTCTATCAGTGATCCTATGATAGAGTCTGGGCTTACACTCTTGCAATATGACATTGCAAGAGATTCATCAAATGAGTTGCTAGTGCAGAGTAACTTCCCGCTTCAGGCCTTCAAGGAGAACAATGACACATTGTCACAGTGTCTGACAAGTGGATTCACACCAGCAACAAAGTATCTGCTCATACCTTATCATACGAAGTAAGTTATACTAAATGCTTCTTGCTGTTTTATGCATTAACATTGGCATTGTCAATGAAAATAGTTCTCAGAATTGCAACTAAAAAAATTTCAATCTTATTTTGTAGTGACAACTGAAGTTTAAACCTGATCTCTATTAAGAGATCTGTAAATAATATTATTAAATGTTTTTGTGTCAAGATGAATTCGACGAGAAATACGCATAAGGATGTAGATATATACATTCCATATCTAAGTAAATATATTCCTACAGACGTTCCCCATTTCGTGGATTTGTAGATCGTCAGCTTGGAGGTAAACTCTGTCTTTTTTAATAGCATTTTGAAATCAGTATTCTAATGAAATATTTTCAATCTAATTCATTTTGTTTCATAATTGATTTTTTGTGTGCTGAATTATTTTGTAGTCATCCCAGCAAAATGATTCATTCAGCTGTGGGTGGTACACATTGTACAATGCCAAGTTGTTTTTTGAGTGCTTCGTCCTTCAACAAATGTTGATATTTCTAAGGTAATAGATTCTGTTTATTCTTATTTTGGAATCATGATTAGTTTTCTATTCTGGTGATGTTATTGGCCATTACTAATACATGAATGTTCTATTTTGCAGTTTACACTTCCTGAGGACACATCAAGCCAGGTGTACAGATTTAGACAAGAAATTATCCTGAGTATACTGACTAGGGCAAGGCTTCAGCCTCCCGTTATTGATGATGGTGCAAAGGATGATGTAGTTGTACTAAATTAAGATCAAAAAACATATAGATAGCATAGAACAAAAATACATGTATAGACTTCATAAAAAAATATACATTGATATATCAAATGCTGCTCCAGTTTATGAATTTGGGAGCACAAAATACATGTATAGATGCCCAACTTGGGCTTTCATTTCTTGAATGAAAAAGTGTATACACAGATTTTTACTAAAGTTTATTTGAAACTATTGTTCTCCCACAATGGTGATTGTTGTAGGTAGATCTTTGTAGCACGTTATCAGCTCCTGTCTTTTTCGCATCTGTGACATGGCAAATATTAGTGAATGTGCAATTGTAAATGATGACATTTTCTATTATTTTGTTCTATTTTGAAATGGCAATAAACATAAAGTACTTACGAGTCTTTTGTTGATGATAAATCTGAAATATGTTGGTAGATTGGTTTGTAATAGCATGAGCTCTGTTCTGATAAAATCAAGCTTCCAGTGCTCTTCCACCTCAACCATAGTCAAATATTCCTCATTGTAGATAATGCTTATCTCCATTCGGTTTGTGTGACCATTTAGTTCAAAGTCTTGATCCAGTGGTAGCCATGTACCTTCAATTTTCTTGTATCTCTGGTAGCTAAATGTGAGACTAAGCATTTGCTTTTCGATATGATAACGAATGATCATTGAGGACTTTTTAATCTTGCATTCTATGTCATTATTTGTTTTACTATCCCAGCCTTGATCCATGAGATCTGACAAAGTCTCATCTGATAAATCCTTGCAAACAAATAAAGTTGGTGTCCTACGAATACTAGCACTCAAGAAAAAATCAACAAATGTATGCAATGAGATAAACCAACTTAGGTGAACAATTTTAGAGCCTGTATTTATCTTCATAGCATTTTTAATATCAATGAGTAGCTTGCATCTCAAGGATTCAGAAACAATGTTGTCAAGAGTAGGCCACTCATCACTTTAAAAACTAGGCAATGGGATTGCTTGCCAAAACCTCCATCTGTTTGTGGCGTATATAAAGATTCATAAAAATAGATACCACAATCTGCAAGTTCCTTTGGACTTCTTCCTCTGTATTGCAGCTTTCCAACATCAGAGTGAATCACGTCTAATATTCCTGCAAGTGATTGTGCGGGCTCCCATTCACTTATGCATGATGGATATAAATCTGAAAGAAAAAAACAATGTTGAAGCATTTAGATCATAATCTGAAGAGCATCAATAAAGGAAATCACCTATGATTGTTGTAGAGTGCATATGTTTTGATATACTTACAATTACATTTTTGATGATCATGAGAATTGATATCATGTACTTTGATTTCTGAATGCATATATACATGTTGCACTAAGACTTCTGATATCGATTGACCTCCCGGGGTAGCCTTAAACTCCAAAATTTCTGTTTTCCAATAAGATTTGTAAGTCATTTTTGCTCTTTTCTTTTGTCGAAAATTGCCCTTTGATGATGGATGTAGCAATATCCATGAGTTCTTTGTATATTTTGTTGGCTTCCAGTTATCAGCTTCATCTTTCTCATTGTAAAGAATCGCAGAATCGATTGTAGATCTGGGTCTCCTTGCCATTGCTATTTTCAAAGCTTGGGCGCCAAAAATCTCTCTGATATGTTACTTAATCTTAATTTTTCGTATCACATTTTATCTAATGTGAATGCCAACATAGTCATAGTTACTGCGCATACCATATTTTATGTAACTGTACATACTATATTTCTATAACTGTAACTAGTATAGTTAGAAAATTTCATTATACTAACCAGCATAGTAAAGTAAATTTAACTTGAGGTATTGACGTCGGGCAGATTAGCACGTGTCGGACAAGAAGAAGAAACCAATGGGATACGTCCATGCTGCCCAGACACAAATTTCAAAGTCTTCTATATTGCATTTTTATTTTTTAGTTAATTTGAACTACGTTACGTAGATTTCAAATCTGTGCATTTTGATTGGGCCTGGTGACGGTCGAAACTAAAGAGAAAAAATAAAAGTATCTTTACAAAGGGTCTTTTTGATATTGAGAACTCCTCTAATGTAAACAGAAACAACATCTTCTTTAAGATCAATGTGGGTGCTCGCCAAATTCAGTAGGAATTCCCTTCAAATTTTCGAACGACCATGCAAATAAATCTTGGTACTCTTTCAACAGCTCAATAAATTCTGCTAATTTTGTCTCTCTAAGGGACTTAGAAACATGCACAAATTTTCCAGGTGCAAGTTCAATTAGCTTTGTAGAATCTGACAGAATTATACCATCCGTCATACTGGCTTGGGTATGGCCATGAATTTCACGTATGGCTGACTCCACGGATTTATTCTTGTTGTCAGCCCTGCCTTTATTACCAAATTCTTGTTCGGATTCATCGAATTCGTCATCTGTATCTTCATCATCTACATCAGAATTTTTAGAATACTAGTCTGCAACTTCTGATTCACTTACATCAACATCTACATTACAGCCATCGAAGAATTCTTCTTCGTCATCCGATGAATCATTATTCTCATAGCATTCGAAATAATTTATCTCAATGTCTAATGCATTAGAGAATATTTTAAGATTATAAGAAGAATCTTTTGAAGTGAAACTAGTGTCAGACATAGGAGTTTCGCCTCTTATCTGTCACGACTCCAGGTGATAATCTGTTTTTCTGACTTTCCATGATTATTTGTTTTGCTAGTTTGAAATCTTAATTCTCTAGACTTCCAGTGTACACTTGCGTTAGCATGATCCAAAGTCATCCAATTAAAACAGAGTAAGATGACAAACCAAGAGGTTTGATAACAATAAAGTTCATCGTGAAAGGCTTGGCTTGTATGTATACAGTCACGTCTTTTAATTTACCAACAGGTTTTCTTCATGTCAAATTGGCCAACTTGATGTTTCTTTGGGTTGGTTGAATATTAGTCAAACCCAAGGCATGAGCTTTGTCTTCAGTTATTATGTTGACACTTGAACCTGAGTCAATTCGCACCTTTTCAATTAAGCATCTGGCAATTGTGACGTCGATTTCTGGTGTGCCAAAGTCTCCTAAATCAGATAATATTCCAACATCTGGCAGATAAATTCTTTTCTTCATCTTAAAGACAGAGAGACCTGTTAATAGTTTGCGATAATAATTGTTATCTGCCAACAATTGCTCAAAAGTTATATTGGGGTGAAATAAACTAATATCAGTTACGATATCATAGTCTTTCGTCTTTGCTTTCGAGGTAGGTTTAACAATAATGGCCTCCGACAATTTTGTCTTCGTGATTTCCACGTCCCCTTCCTCAAAGGTGACTTTCTTTTCAGCAGCGGTTGTCCGTAACTCGGAATCGATAATTTCTTTTGCTTCCACTAAGATATCCTTTGAAAATAACTTGGTTGCATCACGATTGTATTAAGGATTAGCTTTGAGATCTTCTTTTGTTATTGACTTATTCGAAGATTTCTTTTTCAAGAAATTTCTCTACTTCTTAAAAGGTAATTTTGTGTCAGATTTTGAGGAGCTTTTGCTTCTCGTAGTCACTTTAAATAAATTCTCAACATCACTCGACCAAGATTGATCAACTGTCTTTGTTGGTCTGGCTTCGATGACATCAACCTTCTGCACAACAGTGTCCGCCGAAGGTCTTACTTTCGAATCAGCAGTAGCAGCAGGTGTAGCAACATACTGGTACTTCGGATGCAGCTTCTGCGGTTGTGGACAGTCTGGATACTTGTGGCCAGGTTCTTTATAGTTTGAGCATAAAGGTATAAATCCAAGCGGTTTTTATGGCTGCGGACAGTCAGGCAAAAAATGTCCTGGTTCACCACAATTATAACAATTTTTTGAAACAGATTTATTCAAACTAGAAGGACCAACAAATTCTGGTGGGTTGTGTGTCTTTGGTGCAAACTTTGGTTTGCCTTTTTGGAATGGTACCGTAGAACCTTGAACATAATTGGTAGTCGCATCATCTTGAAATATAAAAAGTACTTTCTGAGAAAAATCTTCAAAATACTTCACATTCACAGATCTACAATCTTCTTTAGAATGTCCAGATGTACCGCATTTCGTACACCATAGTCCTAAGTTCGAAAAAGAAGCCTCTGGTCTCTTGTTTGCAACTTCTGAAATTTGAATCTTCAAATCGTTGAACTTCTTATTAAGATCAGCCATATTACTTTTCCAAAGCTTTTCAACTTTAGATGTCGCAAACTTGCCCTCAGTGGCTTTGTTATCTTATTTTCATTTGGACTTTCATTTCTTCCTTCGATTTGCATCGTCAATTCCTGTGTCTGATGAGTCATTGGAATCAGACTCAAAAATGGAAGAACTTGAACTAGATTCAGATTTAGATTCATCTTCACTGCCACTGGAGTCATGCATAGACTTTCGAGTAAGTCTGGTAGAACGTCTTTTACATGCTAACTTGGAAGTCTCATAATTCTCAGCACTCGCTATGATTGTTGATAGAGAAGTCATATATCCTTGTCTACAATATCGATCACTTTTTGGTGGTAAACCTGCCAAAAACCACTCAATCTGCATCGCGACAGGGTACACTCCTGTTAATTTTCCAATTAAATTCTTCACTTTTCGTGTGTACCTTCGAAGAGATTCTTTACTCTTCTTTTACACATTATTGAGTCGTCCAAGAATTCTGGATGGATAACCAATTTCTCTGAATTGGTTCAGAAATGCATCTTTCAGCAATAACCAAGTAGCTACACGTTTTGGTTCAACTTGGTTGTACCATATGCATGCTTGCTTTCTCAGAAGACCAGGAAAGATTCGCAGCTTGTCAGCATCAGCACCTTCATTGTTTGAGTTAGCAATTGACTCGAACTGCGAAACATGACTTGTTAAATTGAAAAACAATCCATATTGATTTCTTGGCTTGCTACAAATGTTGTACCATGCAAGTATGTAGCTCATTAATGCAAAATGCAAAGTTTGGCCTACATAGAACTCGAGCTACATGGTTATGTATTATCTAGTTTGATAAATACAACTTGCATATAGTTTGTAGACATAGAATTAGCATAACTATGCTTGTAGAAACTCGTGGCAACTCACATGCATTTATTGTAAGTGATCCATAGTGACATGCAAGGCATGCACAAAGTTTAATGGACACATGCATGATGATTTGGACATTTCTAGTTAGAACTAGTACACTTGTAAAAAGTTGGTAGAATTTCATGCATGACAAGTGACAAATGTCACATAGACTCTAGATGTCACTTTAGATGTCATTTTGGAATGGATAGATATGGTTCTACCTCGAGCTACCTCAATCTCCATAAATATGTGTAGCTATCCACACAATCAATGATGAAGAACCAAAGTTTTGTAGCTATCTCATGTCATTTTGGATCTAAACAAATATTGTTTGTTATCTCTCTAGCTCTCTCTCTCTAACTCGTGTTGAGACTAATGCTCATACATTGAAATCTTGTATTTTTATTCATTCTTTGATCATTGCTATTATATTCTGTTGATTAGCATGCTAGATTGTGGATTAGCCATTTCTTCTGAACTAGATTTTGTTGATCAATCTAGAATCAGGTTATAGTGCCAATCATGAAGCTTAATTAAGATCAGTCACTCTTGTGGACATTCCCCACACGTGTGAATTCTGGAAATTTTGTCATGGTATCAGAGCCACATTAAGTTTTGCATGCTAACAACTCTGATTGTACAAGAAACTGAGAGCTAAATCAAGCAGAAAAGTAGTTTTGCAATTTTTCTAACCCTTCCTAGAAGTGTATTTGGATTAAATCGGACTTGAACTGAATTTTTAGACCTAAATTGAGGAAGTACGGAATTCTGGAATTCTGCACGTGTGAAAATCAGAGTTTTTCAGTCCCTTTGTTCTCCTTACTTATAGATCCAAAGATAGCAATGTTATAGCTTGATGGAAAGCATTTGATCTGTACTTTCCATAAAAATTGAAATCAAATCAATCTGATGTGTCTAGCAAGAGTTATAAGCTCTTAAAGAGGATAGGGATAGGTCCAAAATCCGAGTGACAACATTTTGATTTGATTCAATTATACTTTGTTCTGAATCCATTGTTTTGAGCATCCAACACAAGAAACTGTAGATCAAGACTGAGTTTGAAGTATTTGAACACCTTTTGGGCCTTCTGAGTGTCAATAGTGTTTTCCTTTGAAGCATTTCACACGTGCCAAAAGTAGAATTCAAACCAGCCAAAGTGTTTCAAACCACTTTTTGTGTCTGATCTAGAAAACTTGTCTTGTGGAATATTTGAGATTAGTTGCAAGTGTTTCACATAGGAAGGTAGTTCAACCTTGAAAATACCTATAGTGAAGAGAGCAGAAACTCTAAGTCTGATAGGAACAAGCTCAAACATATCTCAATCCAATAACTAAGAAGTCTTCATTATAATGGCATATCAGGGAGGATATCTTCTAAAAGCCAGTGAAAGACTAAACACTTCTAAATACTCAATCTGGAAGTTAAGAATGGAGTCTGTTTTGATTCTCCAGGATGTTATGAATATTGTGCTTGGTGTTGAGGAGGAGCCTCAAGCACAGGTTGAAATTCCTAAATATAAGAAGAGAGCTAGAATGGCTCTACATTTCATTAAGATGAATGTATCTAATGAAATTTTGAGAGAGATAGGAACTTGCACTACAGCCAAAGAAGCTTGGGATGCACTAAAGACCATCTATGAAGCAAAGAATACTTCTAGAATACTCACTCTTAGGAATCAGATTTTCGAAAGTTTCCAAAGAAGTGAAGAGAGTGCATCTAACTATGTTCTGTGAGTTAAAGATTTACATAGAGAGCTTTCCTGTGTTGGTGTCACCATTAACCAAGTTGAGCTAGTTCAAGTCATACTGAATGGTTTGAGAGGTGACTATGATAATCTTGTTCAGTCTTTTGCTATTAAGGAGGAGTTACCTAATCTAGGAACTCTCCAAGGAATTTTTATTTCTGAAAAATCTAGACAAAGCTATAAACTCTCCAAGATGAACAAACTTGAACATGGTGGAAGTGACAAAGCCCTCTTTGTCAAAGGCAAGCAGAAAGGAAGGAGTAAGAACCAATTCTCTCAAGCATACAACAAAGACAAAGCCAAAGATCGAGATCAGGATGGTGAATAGGATGAAACATCTCATCCCTCTAACTCAAAAACCAAGAAGAAGAAAGTGAAGTGCTTCTTCTGTGGCAAAAAGGGGCACTATGCCTCTAATTGCTTTAAGAAGAAAAACCAACTCAAGCAAGCTAATCTCTCCAAAGAGATTGAAGAAGATTCTGTTGCAAGTGATGGAGAAGGATCATTGATGGTGTCCAATTTTTCTTCATCACCTTTCAAGAAAGATGGAGCTTGGTACATAGACAGTGGAGCCTCTTCACATATGTGCTGTTCAAAGGAGTCATTTGACTCAATCTTACCTTTCAAAGGACTCAAGAGAATTTACACAGCTAATGATCATGAGTGTCCAATAGAAGGAATTGGCAACATTCCATTGAAACTTGCTTCTTCAAAAGTTCTTGCACTTTCTAATGTTCTTTTCATTCCAAAACTTACAAAGAACTTAATTAGTGTGGGAAAGTTGCTTGATAATGGTTGTGATGTAAAGTTCAACTCCAATACTTGTTTTATCAAGAGAAAAGATGAGATCCTTGCTGATGGAACTAGATGTGGTGGAATTTTTAAGTTGAATTTTTATGAGAATGCAAACCTTTGTGAAGTTGTTTTATTATCTAAGGAGGAGCTGTGGCATAGAAGGTTGGGACATCCTAACTTTACAGCTATGTCTTCTATAATTAAGAAGGAGAAGGCTATTGGTCTTCCAAAATCTCTTTCTAAAGATTTCAAGCCTTGTGAGGCTTGTGCCATTGCAAAGTCACACAGAAAGCCATATCAGAAGTCTTCTATTAAGACTACTTATCCATTGGAACTCATACATTCAAATGTACATTTTTCCTCTTCTAAAAGTATTGGTGGTGCAATATGTTTTGTCACCTTTATAGATGACTTTACTAGATACACTTGGTTGTATCTACTTTCTTCAAAGGCTATGGTTTTTTATCACTTCCTTATCTTCAAAGCTTGTGTAGAAAAACAGTTTTTTTGCAAAGTTAAAGCTTTAAGGTGCGATGGAGGAGGTGAATATATCTCCAACAAGTTTCATAATTATTGTGAAGGTGAAGGAATAAAGAGAGAATTTTCTTGTGCCTATTCTCCATCCCAAAATGGAGTAGCTGAGAGAAAAAAATAGATCTTTATGTGAATGTACTAAAGCAATTCGAGTAGCAGCTTCTTTGCCTATTGAATATTGGGGTGAAGCTATAAATTGTGCAAACTATTTGTGCAATAGATTAGCTCACAATGCTCTTGTTGGAAAAACACCTTTTGAAATCTTGTTTCAAAAAAAACCTAAGGTAGATCACCTTAGAGTTTTTGGTTGTACTTGCTTTGTTAATATGCCCTTGGAAACAAGGAAAAGAGATGATCCTAATTCTGTTAAAGGGATCATGGTTGGATATGCATCCAACAAGAAAGCTTACATGATCTATGTTCCCTCTACCTCAACTACAATTGAGAGTAGAGATGTGATATTCCATGAAGATCAAAAATACATTCTTGAGAAGGTCGAGTTCAAAGATTCTCACAAAGATACTCCAATCATCACCCTTGAAGATCATCATGGAGAGATGGGGTCGAGATTTGAGGAGGAGTCACCTCGAATTTGATCTCAAAGAGAAAGATCCGAGCCTAGAAGGTTTACCTATGAAGATAGAGGAAAGCAAGTGGAAATAAGTTCCACTAATTGTGCCTATTTTATTTCTCATGAGGAGCCAATGGATGTATATGATGCTATCAACTCAAAAGAATGGTACCTTGCCATGAAGGAAGAATATGATGCTTTGATGGCCAATAATACATGGGAGCTTGTGGATCTTCCATCCAACAAGCATACCATTGGTTGCAAATTGGTTTTTCCAGTCAAGTATAATCAAGATGGCACAATCAACAAGTACAAGGCTAGGCTTTGTGCTAAAGGCTTTGCTCAAGTATATGGACTTGATTATGAGGAGACCTTTGCCCCAATTGCAAAGATGGTGTCAATTAGAATCATAATTTCTCTTGCTTGTTTTTTCAATTGGCAAATTCTTCAACTAGATGTTTCTAATGCATTTCTAAATGGCTATCTAGAAGAAAAGATCTATATGGATCAACCTATTGGGCTCATCCATGATGAGGGAAAAGTTTGCTTGCTCTTCAAAAGTTTATATGGATTAAAGCAAGCCCCAAGGTCATGGTATTCTCGACTTAACACCTTTCTTGAGTCACTAGGATTTAATCTTAATAACTATGATCCTTCCTTATATGTCAAGTTTTTTGATAAAGATATTGTCATCATTCTTATTTATGTTGATGATATCATTCTGACAGGAAGTTGTATCAAGTTAGTTTAGAAAACCAAGATTGCACTCGAAAAAGAGTTCAAGATGCAAGATCTTGGAAAAATTCACTATATTCTAGGATTAGAGATTGACTTTCTTAAAGATAAAGCTTTCATATGTCAATCTAAGTATGATCTTTCAATGTTAAAAAAGTTCAATATGTTGAATTGTAAGAGTATAGAAACACCTATGGAACAAAATGTAAAGGACTCTAACAAAGGTGATGAAAGATCCTTCGAGGACATCACACTTTTTAGAAGTCTTATAGGCTCATTAATTTGGCTCACAATAACTAGACCTGACATAAGCTTTAGTGTTCATAAGTTGAGCCAGGCTATGCAAAATCCTTCAATTTATCATTGGAAAAAGGCCAAGAGAGTGCTTAGATATATATCTTCAACTTTTGATTTTGGTTTATTGTATAAAGTGAAGATCTTTCTATTATTGGTTATTCTGACTCGGATTTTGCAAGTGAAAGAGCAGATCGAAAATCTACAAGTGCTTATGTCATATATCTTGGAGGAAACTTGATATCTTGGCTTTCCAAAAAGCAAGATACTGTATCACTCTTGTCATGTGAAGCTGAGTACAAGGCGCTCACTACAACAACAAAGGAAGTGCTTTGGATCAAGAGGTTACTAGTGGAGCTAAAGATAATTATGGAGGAAAATATACCTATGATCATGTGTGACAACATTTCAGCTCAAGCCCTTGCCAACAACCCAATATTCCATGCAAGGAGCAAGCATATCTAAGTTGCACGTCACTTCGTGAGAGAGAAGCTCATTGGAGGTGAAATCAAATTGGAGCACATCGACACATCATCTTGCATTGCAGATATGCTCACCAAACCTTTGAGCAAAAGTTGCTTCAACAAGCACAGAGCCAACCTTGGAGTTATACCAAGATCCATGTTCAAATCAATATAGATCATTTTTAGGAGGAGTCTTAAAATTGAAAAACAATCCATATTGATTTCTTGGCTTGCTACAAATGTTGTACCATGCAAGTATGTAGCTCATTAATGCAAAATGCAAAGTTTGGCCTACATAGAACTCGAGCTACATGGTTATGTATTATCTAGTTTGATATGCAACTTGCATATAGTTTGTAGACATAGAATTAGCATAATTATGCTTGTAGAAACTCGTGGCAACTCACATGCATTAATTGTAAGTGCTCCATAGTGACATGCAAGGCATGCACAAAGTTTAATGGAAACATGCATGATGATTTGGACATTTCTAGTTAGAACTAGTACACTTGTAAAAAGTTGGTAGAATTTCATGCATGACAAGTGACAAATGTCACATAGACTCTAGATGTCACTTTAGATGTCATTTTGGAATGGATAGATATGGTTATACCTCAAGCTACCTCAATCTCCATAAATATGTGTAGCTATCCACACAATCAATGATGAAGAACCAAAGTTTTGTAGCTCTCTCATGTCATTTTGGATCTAAACAAATATTGCTTGTTATCTCTCTAGCTCTCTCTCTCTAACTCATGTTGAGGCTAATGCTCATACATTGAAATCTTGTATTTTTATTCATTCTTTGATCATTGCTATTATATTATGTTGATTAGCATGCTAGATTGTGGATTAGCCATTTCTTCTGAACTAGATTTTGTTGATCAATCTAGAATCAGGTTACAATGCCAATCACAAAGCTTAATTAAGATCAATCACTCTTGTGGACATTCCCCACACGTGTGAATTCTGGAAATTTTGCCATAACTATCAACATCATCTAAAGATGTTTCTTTAAAATGATCATACTTGATCTTCGAGATTGAAGTGAAACGGGGAGCAGGGCCTTCCATTATCTGTTCTGGTTCAAGTTCTAGCTCAGGATCAAGAATTGGATTTACGACTTCAGAACCTAATTCAGCTGTAGTAGAAGCTTCAGGACGAGGGTTTTCAAGTAAATTTTCCGGATTAAAATTTAAGAAAGGTGAATCTCCTCTTTGCAAAGATTCCTGAAGTCTTTTGAAAAATTCGTCTCGAAGTTTCCAATATCTTTCTAGTCGGGCAGCTCTATCTGACATACACTAAGGATGGAGATGGAGTTGTTAGTTTGTATCAACTTTATTTGGCTATCCCCGGCAACGGCACCAAAAATTGGAATATGTCATAATATACCAACAAATAATTGCTAGATATGTGTAGTATCTATGTCGTTCCCCAAGGAGATAGCACTTAAAAGTTGTTTAATTGGTATAGTCCTAACTTATTTCGAATGAAATGAGTCGAGAGTAAATCCGGTTGTCAACAGACATTTTATAAGTAACCAGTATTACTTTTGTGGTGGTTGTGATGAATTTGGATCTTAGTGATTCATATTTCTTCACTGTGTGAACTAGATCCACTATCAATCCACCATGAATATTTGTCATCTTCACTTGATATTGGACTTGAAGAACACATCAAAATAGAATCACAACCACCTAGATCCTCATCATTAGTAGTAAAGTTGATTTGCTTGCTACCTTCATCTCTTTGCTTCTTCAAACATTCGTTAGCAAAATGGCCTTTGTACCACAATAAAAGCATTTTAACTTGGATCTATCTTTCTTTATGCCAAAAGAAGAAGTCTTACCTTGATCTTGCCC
The DNA here is from genome assembly GCA_029204225.1 of Diphasiastrum complanatum. NCBI lineage: Eukaryota > Viridiplantae > Streptophyta > Lycopodiopsida > Lycopodiales > Lycopodiaceae > Diphasiastrum > Diphasiastrum complanatum. The sequence goes on along the minus strand of CM055097.1, from coordinate 24,290,810 downwards.
TTTAGACCAATTGCTTTTACCATTTCCCTTTAATTTGTCTTTGATGAACATGGCCTCCTCTTCATAATGAGATGTTGATGTAGATCCACCTCTTGCTTAAAGCCTAAACTTCTGATTCACCAAAAGCTCTTGCAAATCCACAATGCTTGGCAAGGTTCTTTTGTTAGAATTTATCAATTTTCACATGGTTTTTGATGTATTTTGACATCTATGTGGATCCACACATGTGAGGACCTGTCCACACGTGTGAAATGACACTTGTAATATTCAGATCCATTTTGATTAGCTTTCATTTGAGTCTAATATGGCATCTCCTAAATTATAGAGGTTAAGTCCTAGATTGTAGGAACCTAGAAGGTCAACACAAACCACCAATGGATGATGTGGCAAACTTGATAGATCACAGATCACTAAGAATTTGCTAAGTGTAGGACAATTGATGGATGATGGCTTAGATGTCCATTTTAAGCAAGGTGTTTGCTCCATAATGATGAATAATACTTGCATTGTAAAGGGATTCAAGCAAGGAAGGCTTTTTAAGCTAGATGCTAATGTTTTTCTTGGAAGTGTGAACATGGTGAAGGAGGAGCTCAATCAAGTGGAGCTTTGGCATAAGAGGTTGGGCCATCCAAACTTCAAATCTATGGAGATGCTATGCACCAAGGATCTTGCTCTCGACCTTCCAAAGAACTCTTAAAGTGTGGAAAAAGATGTGAAGCTTGTAGCCTCTTAAAGGCACACAAGCTACCTTTTGATATCTCTTCCACTAGATCTACGAAAGCATTAGATCTTATTCATAGTGATGTGCACTCTTTTTCTCAAGAATCTAATGGAGGTGCATCTATGTATGTATCTTTTACTGATGATTACTCTAGATACACTTGGATTGAACTTTTGGATTCCGAAAGTAAAGTGTTTGAAGCCTTTGTTAAGCTCAAAACTCTAGTTGAAAATCAACTTGATGCTAGAATTAAAGTATTGAGGAGTGATAATGGTGGAGAGTATATCTCCACCAAGATGATAGAGTTTTGTAAATCCAATGGCATTAAGAGAGAACTTACATGTACTTATAGTCCTCAACAAAATGGTATAGCCGAGAGGATGAATAGAACACTTTGTGAGTGTGATAAGGCTTTGAGGTTAGATGCATCTCTACCTAAGTCCTTTCGGGGGAGGCTATTATTTGTGCAACTTATTTGTGTAATAGATTGCCTTGTAAGCCCACTGGAGGCATAACATCTTATGAAGCTCTATTTTGTAAGAAGCCGAATCTTAAAGATCGAAGAATTTTCGGATCACTTGCTATGTTTTTCAAGCATTAGATACAACAAAAAAGGATGATCCTACTTCTATAAAAGAGATCTTTGTTGGTTATGCTGAAAATAGCAAAGGATATAGAGTCTATAATCCAATCACTTAAAAGATTTTAGTGAGTAGAGATGTTACTTTTGATGAAGATAACTACTACAAGTTGAATGAGAAAGCTTCTAATCCATCTTATGTCAAGGATCTTGTAAGGTTTGAGGATCCTTATACATGTGATCAAGATCTTGAAGATCCATCTCAAGATCCGAGGACTCCAAGGAGATCTACAAGAAGGAAGGCCGAGCCTTCAAGGCTCATAAGGTTGATCATTTCTCTTGCAACTACTTTCAATTGGCCTCTATTTCAACTTGATCTGATTAATGCATTTCTCAATGGATATTTGGAAGAGGAGATCTTCATGAGGCAACCCGAGGGCTTCATCAAAAAAGATCAAGAGGAAAAAGTGTGTTTGTTGCTAAGAAGCCTTTATGGGCTTAAGCAAGCACCTAGAGCTTGGTACTCTAGGTTGAATACTTTCTTGAACTCTATTAAATTTTTTGTAAGTGCTTATGATCCTTCTTTGTACTTAAGATTCAATGATGGTAAGATCATCATTCTCATTTTGTATGTTGATGACATTATCCTTAGTGGAAATGATCATGATGGTATACAAGAAGTGAAAGTAGCATTGTTTAAAGAGTTGAAGATGGTGGATCTTGGTAATTTTCATTTCATATTAGGAATATAAGCTTCAAGAGGCAAGGATTTGAGTTTTATTTGTCAATCTAAATATGCTTCTTCTATCTTAGAAAAGTTTGAAATGAAAGATTGTAAAGGAGTAGAAACTCCTCTGGAGCAAAATGTAAAAGTTTCCAATAGTGATGATGAAGCATCTTTTGAGGACATCACACTATATAGGAGACTTGTAGGCTCCTTGATCTATCTTACTATAACTAGGCCTGATGTAAGTTATAGTGTAGGTAAACTTAGCCAATCTATGCAAAATCCATTGGTTTGTCATTGGAAAAATGCAAAAAGGGTGTTGAGGTACATCTCGGCCACCAAGAACTTTGGCATTTTATATGATGGATCTAATCTTGCCTTAAGGGCATATTCGGATGCTGATTTTGCAGGTGATAGGGTGGATAGGAGGTCCACAAGTGCTTTTGTTACCTTCCTTTGCAATGTCATAGTGTCTTGGCTTTCCAAAAGGCAAGATACTATTTCTCTATCTTCAACCGAATCAGAATACAAGGCACTAACATCCACAACAAAGGAGATCCTATGGTTGAAGAGGCTTTTGGTGGAGTTGCAAGTCATGGAGGCCGAGGAGCAGCCAATAATATTTTGTGACAACCAATCAAGCCAAGCATTAGCAACCAATCCCACATTCCATGCAAGGAGCAAGCACATAGAGATTGCTCACCATTTTGTGAGGGAAAAGGTTCAAGCAAAGGAGATCAAGCTACATCATGTGTCTTCTTCAGATTGCCTTGCTGATCTACTCACTAAAGCCTTGCCAAAGGTTTCATTTATCAAGTTCAGATTAGCTTTAGGAGTTGTAGATAGATGTACTATAGTTGTATCATATAAAAATTGAGGAGTGTTAGAATTTAGCAATTTTGACATGGTTTTTCATGTATTTTGACATCTATGTGGATCCACATATGTGAGGACCTATCCACACATGTGAAATGACACGTGTAATATTTAGATCCATTTTGATTAGCTTTCATTTGAGTCTAATATGACATCTCCTAAATTATAGGAGTTAGGTCCTAGATTGTAGGAATCTAGAAGGTCAACACAAACTATCAATGGATGACGTGACAAACTTGATAGATCTTATCCAAAGTGGATATGGATGAGTACAATGAGCTATCCCACACGTGCTGGATGCAGCTTAGAGAGAGATTATGATGATTATGTACTTGATCCATGATGTATCCATTATTGAGCTAATGATGAGAAACATTGGTTTGTGAAGTAATCTTGGTGTTTACACTCTCTTAAGAACTTTCTTTGTGGATGAATGCTTAGTAAATGTTTAGTAAACTATTTCTCTGTTATCAGGCCGCATATTAGCTTTACTTCACACGTGTGAAGCCGTGGGTCATCATAATTTGATTGTTCTTGCTTGGAAACACAAAGATTTTGAAGTAGAAGCTAGATTTGGAAGCTAGTCTTGATATAGATCAAGATCCCAAGCTACCAATCACTCTTTGTGATCATTTGTAGATCAAATTCAGTCCCTTACTCCAAAATTTGACATCTTTGAATATCAAATATTTGAACAAGGTTAGCATGAGCATCTAACAAGCCAATATGTTCCCACAATTTTGAAAAAATTGTAGTCCATCCGGTTTGCGCTTGACACATAGACGGTGTACACACCACTAGCCAGTATGTGCATGACATCTGTCTCGCCACATCAGCATGTTTTAACACATGTTGCACGACACGTGTCTAAAGTTTTTGTCAGCACACCATCGGCTAGTGTGTGCATGACATCTGTCTCGCCACATCAGCATGTTTTAACACATGTTGCGTGACACGTGTCTAAATTTTTTTCAGCCATACTGACACGTGTTCGACAGAGGGTATGGTCCACATCTGGCCATGCATTGTCACGTTGTAACAGTGTCAATACACGTGTCAATTGGGCCATACCCTCTTTGTCTCTCTCTCTCTCTCTCTCTCTCTCTCTCTCTCTCTCTCTCTCTCTCTCTCTCTCTCTCTCTCTCTCTCTCTCTCTCTCTCTCTCTCTCTCTCTCTCTCGCTCCTCTACTTCCTCACTCCTCTGCTCCCTCACTCTCTCTCTCTCTCTCTCTCTCTCTCTCTCTCTCTCTCTCTCTCTCTCTCTCTCTCTCTCTCTCTCTCTCTCTCTCTCTCTCTCTCTCTCTCTCTCTCTCTCTCTCTCTCTCTCTCTCTCTCTCTCTCTCTCTCTCTCTCTCTCTCTCTCTCTGGGCTGGTGCTGGTGCTGCGCTCTGCCTCCTGCTGTTGCTGTGCTTTGTCTGCCTTCTCTGCTGCTCATTGCCTCTTCTCTCTCTGTCTGTGTTTGTTCTCTCTCTCCCTCATTGTTTTGTGTTGTTCTGATTGTTCTCTCTCTCCCTCATTCATTCTGTGTTTGTTCTCTATCTGTTAACTGTGCATGAACTTTTCTTGCAAAATTAGCTTCCCTACGATCTGCTATATGCTTCGATTTAGCATGTTGTGCAAGCGTATGATTTTTAGAAATATTTTAAGCCTATATGTATGATTTTTAGAAATTATATATATAGGCTTAAAATATTTCTAAAAATCATACGCTTGCACAAACATGCTGAATCGAAGGATATAGCAGATTGTAAGAAAGCTAATTTTGCAAGGAAAATTCATGCACAGTTAACAGACAGAGAACAAACACAGAATGAATGAGGGAGAGAGAGAGAATAAACAGAACAAACACAGAATGAAAGAGGGAGAGAGAGAACAAACAGAGAGAGAGAGAGAGAGAGGAGAGCAGGCCCTAGGAGCTAGGAGGGAGAAGAGGCAACAGCGAGCAAGGGTGGGGCAGCGAGAGGAGAGTAGGCCCCAGCGGAGAGAGAGGAGAGAGAGGAGAGGAAAGGCAGAAGTGAGCGAGGACAAGTAGTGAGAGGAGAGGAGAGCAAATCCAGCAGAGAGAGAGGAGAGGAAAGGTAGCAGCAGCGAGTGAGGACAACCAGCGAGCGAGGCAGCAGCGAGGAGAGACAACAACAGCAGTGAGGGAGGCCAGTGTAGAGAGCCAGGAGAGAGAGAGAGAGAGAGAGAGAGAGAGAGAGAGAGAGAGAGAGAGAGAGAGAGAGAGAGAGAGAGAGAGAGAGAGAGAGAGAGAGAGAGCACGTGTCATGTGGGCCAAGCCACGTGTCAATTTGGCTAAAAAAATTTCGAACACGTGTCGCGCAGCATGTGTTTCGACATGTTGATGTGGCATGGCACGTGTCCTGCGGTGCACGCCACGTGTCATGTTGGCAAAAATTTTGAACACGTGTCACGCATCATGTGTTTTGACATGTTGATGTGGCATGACACATGTCATGCACATACTCACCGGTGGTATGTATACCATGTCCGTGTTGAGCGTGTATTGGTTGACTAAACGTTTTTCCAAATAGTGGGAACATATTGGATCCACATGTGTGAAATATAGTACCTTATTGTTATTGTACGGACAACAACTTCATTTTGTCATATATTTGTTGTTTGATCAAGATCTTATTGAGGTTACATCACTTTTGTATAGTTGATGGTAAATTTCTACATTGTCAATGTGCTAGATGTGTTGACATTCATAACCAAAGATTAAGGGGACCTAATTGGATCTTAGTGATTCATATTTCTTCACATGGTATCAGAGCTTTTGGTGTAGGTTATTGAAGGATTGCATGTATTGATGAGAGCATTTAGGAGGTAGAACTTGTTCAAGTTAAACTTAATACATAACATAAATGTTGGATTTCTATCCTCTCCATCCCTATTTTCTACTAATCTAGATCCATTCATTAAGCTGTTGTAAATATTTGTATAGTTGCATGCTCTACAAAAATACACTTGTCTCTTAACAGTTTGCACAAATATGAAGGAATCGGTGATAGTGTTACCCGATAGTTCGGCCATCTCTTCTTTGTTGGCCACCTTCTCTTGTTCGGCTATCATCGATTGTTTGTCCATACCCGATTGGTCGGTCGTATTGGACCATATGGGCATATTCTCTTATTCGGCCTTCCTCGAACAATCGGCCGCAATTTGACTATCGACGAATCAACAAGTACACACATCATGACCGGGCAAATCAAATATTGTCCGATGGTGAGTGCCAGCCACAAAACCCCAACAATAAAATTGCATTCTACACACAAGATTACATAATATCAACCCTATAGTGCAAAAATGCAACCCAAAGAAAACTCATGTATAGCATGAATGACATGAGAGAGAGAGAATGAATACTCTTCCCACGTGTGTACATCTATATTCAAATGAACTTAGACTAAAATAACTTTCATAAAGTTTATCTCTAAGTCTAAAATGCATATTGGCCCAATATTGACAATTAACCAAAACATGACTAAACTAGTTGAAATTTCTCACATCATGCTCATTAATATACATAACCAATCACAAGTTACTCACAAATTATTTTAAGTACATGACATATTGCTTGTTGATCTTTTGGACAAAAGTTTCAAAGCCTTGATTGTTATTACAAATGTAATTGTGCACAATCATGTTTATTTGAAATTCATCTTTGCTCTTCATCAAATAAGCATGTTCCACAATAATGATGTAGTATTTTAATTGTGTTGAATTTCCCAATGCTATATATTAGAAATGGTTGCCACTCTCCTACAATTTTGAAGGGGCTAAATAATCACATGTAATTCTACATAATGTTTCGTATTGGATGGGTCCAATAAGTACAAACATGGTCTTTTTGTTATACAAGGACAAACAAAGGGAGAGCTTGACCCCCTTCACATTCAAGAACGCGGTTGGCCCGCACAATCTCTTATGATGGGGCTTGGCATCTGATCACACTAGTTGCCCAACTGGCACCCAAGGGCAACCAACATCTTCCACTCGAACAAATCGTTGGGCTCACAATTTAAAATCCCCCCCCCCCCGAGGGAGTAGGTCTCCCTCTTTAAAATGGTGACTATTAATCTTCTCCAAACTTTTTTATTTTTTAGAATGTAAATGAATTGGATAATAGTTGCAAGATAGTATACTTGGAACTAGTTATTTAATGTTTATGAAATGATTGTTTTTTAAATGTGAACATTGTCGAATCATTTTACTGTTCCATTTTTCTATGCTTTTGTTTAACTTTCATGGTGAAAGTTGATATACACGAGTATATTTTATAGAAACAGAATGTATTAAGACAATAGACAGTTTAAAAATTTTCATTTAATGCATGAATTGAAAGAAAATTGAGAATGGAGACTTCCAAGAGGTTGAGAGTTTGACACAACTAAGAAGTAGGTTATAGTTAAACCATAGAGCTTTTTAACTATGTTGTGATAGTGATTTTAACCATAGAGCTTTTTAACTATTATGATGATTTTTTTGAAAGATAATGTTACTACATGAATTTGAGCACAAAAATGCCTTATCGTTTAGATAATTTAAATTGCAATCCCTTTTTCTCATTGTTTACTAATTTGAGTGCTTTCTCAAGTTTGAGCATGCACGTAAGTCAAAGCTTTCCGTTATCTTTGATACCTCATCTAGGGCATAAGAGGCTTTGAGTTAATATAAGGATGATATCTCAATTGAATGCTCAACAAGTCCCTAAATCAAAGAGAACATATTTCAGTCTCTCTTTTTCATTATTTACTAATTTGAATGTTTCGTCAAGTTTAAGCATGCACGTGCGTCAAAGCTTTTTATGATCTTTCAGACCTTGTTTGTCATAAGAGGCTTTGAGCTAATATAAGGTCTATATCACAATTGAATGCTCAATAAGTCCCTTATTTAAATTGGAGTCCTCTTACTGGTCCATTTAAGAAAAAGGTGGGGGAGGGGGAGGTGGATTTACTTTGAGTTGCCACCTCATGGCATGAGATGGAGGGGCCCCTTGCCAACAAAAAAATTGAAAGTGGTAATTTGGATTGGGACTGTGCTTGGCATGATGGGTTGCCAAAGGCAATTAAAAAAAATTAGACCAATGACATGACAAGGATTTATATGCCATATATGGGCCACTGAACTTGTAGCACTCCATCAAACACTTACCACCGCACGTAATGCCTTGTGTTCAAGTGCCCTTTGTATTTTGGGACCACCTCCAGGAGCATAATGTCCATCCAATTTTCTCTCTCCTAGGAATTTGTCAATTTTTCTCCTCTCTCCGGTGGAATCCACTTTCTCTCTCCTCTCTCCGGTGGAATGCACGTTCTCTCTCCTCTCTCCGGTGGAATGTGCATGTGCTATGTGGCAGTCCGTCATTGGCTGTCCACATCCACATTCCACCACAAATGTAAAAAAATTTGCGAAAGAAAAAGGTCCACGCATACGACCGTACCATACGGCCAAAAACCGAAAAAAAAAAAAAAAAAAAAAAACCTTCTCCACACGTACGGCCATACCGTACGGCCAAAAAATCAAAAAAAAAAAAAAAACACCTTTGCACAATGGCATTACGTAAGGGAAGGCCCGAAGTCCTTGAGCCTTCCTTGCTGGTCGGGGCCTGCCCTCAGGCAAGGGCCCTCCCAGCAAGGAAGGCCCTCAGGCAGGGCCTTCTCCCCTCCCCTCCCCCACACGTCATAAAGTGGGTTGCTTTGTCATTCTATTTACTGAGGCTTGAAAAAGGGATGAGCAATGCAAAGTCACTTGTCACTATTGTGAAAATACCGTAAGAAGTTACGGCTTTAAGCTTTTGAGCCCCCATGACTTTTAGAAAGTATGTTGAATTCAAAAACCGTCTGTGTTGTTGAAAAAAGTGGTCTAACTTTTGAATTTTACACTTGTTGCAGCTCCCAATTTCCAAGTCAGGTCAATAACATGGCAGCAGGGAATTTTCTCAGGCCAAAAATGGAGGCTGCATCAGCTAGATCGTCAACAATCAGAAGAGCTTTTGCACTTGCAGCAACGTGGGCGGTGGCAAAAGTCAAATGGGGCTGGAATTAGAGAGGTGGGTCGGCTTTATATATGATGGAAAATGAGAATAGCGAGCACTGCATTGAGTGGGTGAATTTGGATGCCTGGGAAGGATCTGGTGACCGGACTGCTGCAGAGGTGCTAGCTCCTTTGCAGGAAGACAGAAGGATACTTCGAGACTCTTCCTTCAAATGATGCTGCTGCTTAGTTGATTCAAGCGGGCTTGACATGCACGGTAGTTCGTGTGGCCACATGAGTAAGCTTTACCTGCACGGGAGTTGGTGTGGCCACATGAGGAAGCAACTCCTCGGAAAGTGGCTTTTGCTCACATGGGGCAAATTTGTGAGCCAGTTCCTAGCACTCCAGTTTATTTGCATTTTGCCACACCAGTTTATGTGCATTTTGCCACAGAGTAACTCGGCCAGACAATTCCTGGTGCACATCCAAGGAACCAGGCTGAAAAAAGCCTCATGTGGGCAGGCACTCACATATTATACCAGAAAAGTGAAATGCACTCACATATTATACCAGAAAATTGAAACTGAACCCCTCTCGACTCACATAGCAAAGCTCCAAATGAGGTTTTTATTTCCTAGCTAATCAATGGTACAATTTAACCCTGGTCCTTCATCCACCTGTAAAACCATTTCTCACTTTTTTTTAAAGGAAAAGGTCACTTTCTTACGTAAAAATAAGTTAAAAACCAATTCACGTCCTAGTAGGGCCGTTCTGTCCTCAGGAAACCGCCTCAGGCAGAAGCCCTTCCCCAGCAGAAGGGCGTCCGAGTTGGATAGCAATGAGCATTGCCTGGTTCGGTGGAATGAGAGTTTGTATAAAACTGCATAAGAGCTTGAAGGGGCAACTGACAGCTTCTGACATTGCTGTCACACACCTAATGTGGATTCACTTGCAAGGAAAGAAGGGGAGGAGGATGGTCAACTCTTGTTGGACCTCCTTGCTCTCAAAAGTTTGCGTCATAAACTTGAACAACATTTTTGTAATACTAAGAACAGGAAAACCTACTTTCTATATGTCATAATTTGTGTGACTGAATGGAGTCGAATTCCTGACCTCGAGAAGAGGAGATGAGTCCTTCACCGACAACCCACTTACTGGAGAAACTGGTAAAACCTACTTTTGCATTGGAGAACTTTGCTTGACTTCTTTAGGGTTGATCGACAGGACTAGAGTTTGAGAGAATAGTTTTCTGTTTAGATAGTTGAAACACGAGCAATTGAAGGGTGGGTGACCATTTTACTATACTTCTCCCCAGTAAGATCATTATGAATTTTATTGCTTTGGCATGCAAGAGAGCCATTCACAAAAATGAAGTATTGCAAATTCTTAAAATCAAATCAAAGCCATAAGTAATTCCATTGCAACAATGTAGAATAGCAAGCTGCTTTTGCAGCCTATTTATTTATGTAAACAATTCTCCCCTTAGCTGATGCAGCTTGATTGACAAATCAGCTTAATAATGGTATCAAGTCAGTGTTTGTGCTGTATAATTTTTGTACCCATCTAATATTTGCACCTAAAATTTTGAGAGTCAAAGTGAAATAAGGAATTATTGTGTGACAATGCTTGTCTGGATCTATATTGATATTTGAATACAAAATTTTGTGCCAATGTAAGGTAGCATCTACAAAATAGCTTCCTTAAAAGTTTTCTTTGTGAAATTCGAACTTGGTTGTCGTTTTGTGTGTATATTCTCTTGATAATGTATCAAGCTCACTTGCTAGTAATGTTGGCCCACAGTAGAATACACCTGCATTAACACCAGGACCAATCATAATGAGTGTAATGCTTCTAAAAATAGCAGTCAGAAATTTATGACAATTCTCCTTCTAATTTCAAGCCTGCCTACCTTGTATTATTCTTACAAATGCCTTGAAAACCCAAAATTGAGCTCAGAATATTACCAACGCGACAGTCCTTGTGCATTGTAGATAACCTAGAAAACACCTTTTTCCAGTTTGGTCGAGCAAAATGAGTGCGCACCTATATGTTTGCATAAAGTTCAACAAATGAAGATCCTTTTTTATGTATGCTGAAATATGAAAACTCAAATCTGGGAAGATCAGAAGTGCTTCATGCTTGAAAGCTAACTCATCTCATGACAAGAACAAAAGCTCAAGCAGGGGGCATACCCGGGTTCCTGATACAATGTCAACTCCATTTTTTGCATGATGCAAAGATTGCACCATTGTGATGAGAGCTGATCTCGCATCACCTTCCTCATATACACTTGTCAGATAGTTATGCATTTCTATAACGGCCTGCATACAAACTCATTGTCATACTGAGAACCTTTGCAATGATGAGACCAGACAGTTTTGGGCTTGCCCAGCTAGCTAGACAGAAGGTTCAGCGAATTTTGATTAGACGACAAGAGATTAGCAGACAAACCTTAAACATGTTGCCAGTTAAATACTGGTTTTGTGTTTTACTTGAAGCCATATGGTTTACATGACCTTTTGGAAAATAATTGAGAAAACATGGCACAGTAAATACTGAAAGCACAGGAATAAAAGGAGAGCATGTTTGAAGAGAGAATACCTTTTGATCTACTTCTGCTACTTCATTCATGACCCCTTTGAACCAGTCAAATGAACCCTGTTCTCTTGTGACCCAATAAAAGTAAGCATTTGTCGGACATTGGCGCTTTCTCCTTCTTGGCATCTCATTAATCTTTGGGCTTGCATAAGGCCTACTGATATCAAATTCCTGTCCATGCTTATGGAGTTATGCATTATAAGACATAACAGCTTCTGCAAATTTGAAGCAGAACCGAGTACATAGCCAGATGAGTAACTTGGAAAAAACATCTAAATAGTTCAACCTGCTGCTTATCAGTCTTCTTTATATGGTTTAGCATGTCTTTCAAAATGCTGATGAAAGGTGTGGCTCCAATTCCAAGACCCACTAGTAGTAGCACATCATACTTCCGATAATCCTGTGCAGGAGCCCCGTATGGTCCATCGATAAGTAGCTTTGGAAACCTATTAGAATAGGAGACAAATCAATCTGTTTGTCAAAATAAATTCATCATATTGAATGCAAGGTCATGTAAGTCAGAACGTGCAAATTCAAAATTTGAAGGCTTTCTTTGAAGCTTATTATCTCTCTGTTGCCAGATGTATGTTTATACAAAGACGGAATTATGACATGAAAGACGATAAACTTACTTCGATGCACATTCTACATCTCCACCTGGGTATTCTGCTCGTAGCAGACCACTCTTGTTTCCAATCGGAGGTTCACATACCTGTGAAAGATTTTCTATTAGATTCAATTTTAAGTAACAACAGAATGACGCTATTTTTGGTTCGAAGCCTGACTGTGTGTGCTGACCTCTGAGAACACCCGTTTCATCTCCTCGGTCCAGTCACCTAGAGTTCGAATATGGACACTTAAATTCTCATCGTCTGGAGCAGAAGTGATTGAAAAGGGATGCCTGCAAGCAATACAGACAATATTCCCCTGAAAGTTTTAAACTAAAAATGTATGCAAAGTAGGCATCAGATAAAATCAATCTTACCACTCAAAAGGCGATATGGATGGACATTTCAAAAAAATGTACATTCCACTTTGGTACTTAAATCCAGGGGGCTTAGTCATATGCAATGCCAGGACATTTCCAGTGTATATTGCAACCTGCAAACCCAGTTAAGCATTGAGGTCAGTTCAACTTCAGAATAAGCTTAGACTTTTGATGAACGACTTTCTAGTCATGTTGGAAAAGTACGAACCTTGACTATCTGGACTGGATAATAATTTGATCTGAACGCACGGAGGGTCCTTTCACCAGAATAGAGTAGAACTGGAATGGCCAGATACATCCACGTCTGTGTAAAACATTAAGTTAAGCTCTATGCTGCTGTTTTGTCATATTGAGTTTAAAATACTGATAGCGGTGGCAACTCAATCACAAAGATGACGATGCAAAAGCTTTGCTTACTGTTTTCTGGTACCATTCTTGGGTTAGGTAGAGGAAGATGGAATGGACGATGAGGAGGACATATACAGCGATGAATAAGTGGTGTGAGTACCAAAACGCATTGAACCCAGTCAGCCTGTGAAATGGCTTAGGAAATTTTACTAAGCTTCTTCTGAACCATCTGGTCGCTAGTGTGAACGCTATTGTCATAAGGATCACCATAGCAACTCCTGTAATCCCTTCCACAGACTTGACGATCTCGAAATAGGAGGGTTTATGATAATGGAATCCTCTACCAATCTCACGATTGAAGTCAGTAGGGGAAGAGTGGACAATTCTTGGGAAGTCACAAGTGAGATGCATACCACCATGAACGAGGACTCCGGTAGCGATGCCTACTGCAATCACCTGTAAGAGTTACTGTCGATTTTTAGTATTCAACGTCACAAGCAATTCACAAACCGGCAACATTTTGCAGTGTAGAGCAAGAGTGCTTGCCTTGTGAAAATTGATATTGTCATCGAAAGGGACAATTTTGGAGAGCCAAGTAGATCTCATCCATGTGATAAAATTTCTGCAGACTGGAAGGAGGATCAGAGCCATGTTGAGTTTCAGAGTTTCTGCGGCGCCCTTCGCCGTGCAGACACAGTATCCCATGATTTCATAAGCTCCTCTTTGTCGGTATTGATAGAATTTCCAAGAAAAAAGACCAGCCATAGCTACCAACCACACCATAATAACCCAAACTCGCTTCCAATTCTCGTCAAGCAAATATTTGATGGTTCGTTTCAAGCCTTTAAACGGACGACTTCTTCTGTTTGAGGCCAGTGTTTGGCTAATTAGCGTTTGGCTGAGCGCTTGGCTATAGTTAGCATATGTATCCCGTCCATAGCCCACGGGTCCAAGCACTAGAGTTTCAAGTTGCCACAGCTGCAATTGGGCGGGGCGAAAACCAATAGAAGCTTGAAAGACTGAATAGAACGGAAGTAAGCCAGATTTCGACATGCAAATAAAGACAAAGGTTACGTAAAGCTCACCTCAATGTAACCATGATTTTCTGGATCCAACTCTTCCATGATCAGAGCAGCGTACTCTTCTGCCTGTTCTTTTAGCTTCGAGAGCTTGTTTGCTGATGCGCTCAACATTAACACCTACATTTGACGTTGGCAAGCAACACAAAACGCTGAGATATTCTGTCCGAAACATTTGCGACAAAAAACAACAAATTAAAATTGAGAAGATAACTTTGTCGCGTGAAGTGTGAAGATTTTTTATCGTGGAAATGAGACTTGTGTATCTTTGCAGCTCACCTCTTTCACCTCGTCCTCAGTTATACGGCCATCTGCATTTTTGTCGCACCTACAAGAGTATTTTTCTGTTTAGACAAGATCGAAACAGTGCTTTAAACAACGTCATGACACTAACACCTTGAAACTATTTACTTTTGTCATTAAAAAGGGTCCATGGACTTCAAACGTACATATCGAAGAATAACTGCATTCGTGCGTCGAAGCTCTGATCTGATATCTGCAGCCAGAATTCGTGTAGCTCTTTTTTGGTTATATGTTCAGCATCGATGCCTTTTCTCCGAGCAAGGGCATCAAGGAGTGCTTCTGCAAATTCCTTCGAATCATTCATACCTGTACGGGAGATGGTGCCAAGAAACAAACTCAAATTTCTCCACTCACAGACTCCATGAAGAAACAAACTGGGTAAACTAAGGTAGCTTATATCGTCTCTATTGCGAAAGCCCTTTCTGGAGGAGCATAGTGGAAAATCTACGCAAGACATGTGATGAAATAATAACCTATACAGAGGCCGAAATCAGAACATGAAAGTATTCCATCTGGAGATGCCATTTTGTCAAAGCGAGCTTCCACTTCCCTCCATAAAGCCTTTTGATCAGCATTCACATTTTTGCTAATAAAACGAAGTCCATGGAGTGCACTTTCGGCCCCAGATTTAGACCTTGTGAGCTTTGATCGCGATCTTGGAGTCAATGGATTCAAGTCTTGAGATTTTCGTCCTGACAGAACACGAGCAGCTGATCCACGAGTCAGGGATAGTTTCCTCAGCTCGTGTGAAAACTGTTTCACACGAGACGAGGCATTATTTTTGAGAGAGCGTTTGAATGAGGGTTTTCTTTCCCATGCATCAGCGTAAGGTGCAACGTCTTGATCTTCAGTGCCCGGAGTCGGTCTTCGAAGTGTCACGGTATCATCACTCACATCCAACATAACCTCCACAAACGGACTACTTCCTTCAATGTCATTATGTGCAGCGGTCGAGTGAACACCACCAACCTCGACCGAACGTTGCTCCATAGAAGCATTCTGACCATCCTCAATATCATGATCCCGAGCTGCATCTGCACTTCCACTTCTGGCTAAAACATACGTCATTCGACTTGAGCTCAGCTCTCTTGCCAAACCGACAATTTCCCAGTTACCAAACCGACAATTTCCTGCCAACCCACGATTTCCCAGTTACATGGTACTGACAACTACAACGCTTCGTATTTGTTGCTGTGATACGCGTGCTTTTTGAGAGAGAGAGAGGGGGACCTCGCCAAAGGCACAAACCACAATCAAAACCCAATTGCAGCTGCTACACGGTACTGATGATTATACAGCGATTTGTATGTACTGACTATTCCAGCGATTAGTATATGTTGCACAGAGACTGTGAGAGAGAGAGAGACAAGACAAGAAGAGCGGAATAGAAACCTTGCCAAAGGCACAAATTACAATCAAGTCCCCAGTTGCAGCAGCTACAGGGACGTACTGATGATTATCAGAGCGATTTGTATGTAGTACTACTATTACAGCGATTACTATATGTCGGAGAGTGCGCGTGCTTGAACCGAGAGATCGAGATTCTCGAGAGGTGCAAATCTAACTGTAGGAAACACAAATCCTTGCGATGATGGTAATATAGCCAGCGATGATCGTACCGACGATCATAGTGGCGTGTAGTCGTATGAGAGAGAGACAGAGAGAGAGATCACGAACGATGGGGAGAGAGAAAGAGAGACGGCCAGTTCTCCATATGGCATGCAGATTATTGCAGCGTTTTTCGGGAGCAAATGCGCGTTTGCTTTTTGGTTTGAGACTGGAAAGTGGGGGGGCCCAAGCCCAACCTCCAGGTGAATACTCGGAAATGAGTTAGTGCCCCCTGCCCTGCCATGCCCAGCTCCAATCCATAAAGTAAAGTAAATATACACACCATAAGGTACAAGACTCAAGTGTGCCACCTTTTATATATTCCCCTAGGATTGGCAATTCGGCATCCTTACCTCATTCCAATTGTAAATCATTTCCACTCAAGTCATCTTCAAATCCCTCGTGGCCCCATTCACCACTTAACGTACATTATTTGGGGTCTCTTTGTGTAAACACCCTTCATATTTCAAATCTTAAGATATGTGCATTCTTTATAGTCTAGAGTGCCATGAATCTTAAATTCTACTTTGAAATTATTACTTAATCACCAAAAAAAAATGAGGCCTTTCTATCATCATCTACACGTTGACGTCATAAAGAAAAACCCACTATGGACCATAGTTGTGGACATTTTGATTTTGACTACAACCCTTGAATAGTCGGTCTTAATCCCTCATATGTAATATGTGCTCTTTGGTCCTAGTACATTCACACCTTGAGTGAGCTTTATGATTGACTTTTGGTTGACATGTTCAAATTTATGGAGAATCTTGCAAACCACAAGAATACGAAAGAGGAACCATAGACTTCATAGTTTTATGAGTAATAAGGAAGAGGAACCAAAGACTTCATAGTTTTATAAGTTAGGGAAGAAGTAAGAATAGAGGGAAGGTGGCAAAAAGGGAGACGGGGCTTGCATAAATCTTATTGTGCAATAAACGTGTGATATTTGAAGCATTGTTGCAACGTGTGATATTTGAAGCATCGTTGCAACATGTGATATTTGAGCCAACTTGTTGGTCAACTACACATGTCTAATGGGGATAGGCACTATTGTGACTCCTCATCACAAGAATTGTTGCTCACGATGAATGTATATGAAACTTAAATCACGGATATGCTCACAATCGAGATGGGAGGCAAAATAGAGACAAACTGATGCAAGAAGGTGCCACCCACCATTGGGTGTTTGCACAATTGAACCTCATCAGTGCAATGAGCTTGGATCCATCAGCATGGATGAGTTGAAATCATGGTCTGTATCTTGATGTTAGGGTATGGGAAAACCCATTCGAACTATACAAGCTAACTATTGACACAGAGATACTACTTGACTAGGAGTGTAAAGCACGGGTAGTTAGTTGCCAATGTAAGCTAGGGCTACCAATATTTGGTATCAAGGACTTGATGAGATAAGGTGCTGCCTACTCAGTTGAGAGCTCTTGGGAATGTGTAATGTTGACCATGATTGTTGGAGCATTACTAAGACAATATATTGCTTGATAGTAAAACCACAAACTATTTGGTTTCATGTGTATGATGGGCTATCTCCATGATAGATCCAACATGTGCACAACTAGGAAAATGTCCTATGCCCTATATTAGGGGGTGGGATTTAAATGGAGACCCCTCATTAGAGGAGTTTTGAGCACCAAAAGGGCTGTCTAAGAAATGCCACATAAGAGAGAGAAAATCGTCTGATTTTAAAACTCGGACCGAGTTTCTGGTCTGCCCGCACAACTTCCGTGACTTGACCTCACTAGTAACGTGTGTAGTTAATTGGAAGTTAGGTAGCCGCAATGCATGGGGTCCATACTTCAAGACTCTGTTTTCTGTTGAAAATCAAAAAGCCATCTATCTTGACTTTTGGGATTTGATGAAATTTTACATCATGCATGTAGTGTTACAACTTGAAATGCCAAAACTGGCCTAGTAGAAACTTGAGCCACTACACATGCATAAAGTCTAGTTTGTCATATGTAACATGCATGTAGATTCAAATCATGAAATGGCCAAATTTGGGCTAGTAGAAACTCGAGGTACTACACATGCATAATGTCCAAGTTGTCAAATGTAGCATGCAATGCATGCAAGTACTAGGACTTGAGGAGGAGCCTCAAGGACAACAAGAAGTACAAAAATTTAAGAAGAGAGCTAGAATGGCTCTTCACTTCATAAAAATGAATGTCTCTAATGAGAAAGAGAAATTGGATCTTGCACCACTACTAAAGAAGCTTGGGATGCACTCAAGGAAAT
Source organism: Diphasiastrum complanatum (assembly GCA_029204225.1). Classification (NCBI taxonomy): domain Eukaryota; kingdom Viridiplantae; phylum Streptophyta; class Lycopodiopsida; order Lycopodiales; family Lycopodiaceae; genus Diphasiastrum; species Diphasiastrum complanatum. The sequence goes on along the minus strand of CM055097.1, from coordinate 24,272,747 downwards.
CTATGAAGCTAAGAATGCTTCTAGAATACTCACTCTTAGAAATCAGATTTTTCAAAGTTTTCAAAGAAGTGAGGGGAGTGCTTCAAACTATGTAGTGAGAGTTAAAGATCTTCATAGGGAGCTTGCTTGTGTTGGAGTCACAATCAACCAAGATGAGCTAGTACAAGTCATTCTTAATGGCTTGAAAGAAGATTATGATAACCTTGTTCAATCCTTTGCTATCAAGAAGGAGTTACCCAACTTGGAGACTCTTCAAGAATTCTTATTTCCGAGGACACAAGACAAGAGTACAAACTTTTGAGGATGAACAAGCTCAAACATATTGAAGATGGCAAAGTTCTCTTTGCCAATGACAAGCACGAAGGGAGGAGCAAGAATCATAATTCTCAAGCCTTCACCAAAGACAAAGCAATGGACAAAGACAAATATGGAGAAGAATATGATTCACCTTATCTTTCTACCTCCAAGTTCAAAAAGAAAAAGATCAAGTGTTTCTTTTGTGGCAAAAAGGGGCATTATGCCACTAATTGCTTCAAAAAGAAGAATCAAGACAATCAAGCCAACATCATCAAAGAAGATCCATTTGCAAGTGAAGGAGAAGGATCTCTCATGGCGTCAAGTTTCTCCTCTATATCCTTCAATGATGTATCTTTGTATATTGATATTGATGTTTCATCACACACATGTTGCTCCAAGAATTCTTTTGTTTCTATTGTACCTTATCAAGTACTTAAGAAATCAATATACATAGCTATTGATCATGAATGTACTATTGAAGGAATTGGGAGCTGTCCCTTGAAGCTTGCATCTTCTAGCCTTTATACTCTCTATCTCAAAGGTGATTGAGGATAGAGATGTCATATGTAATCAACATTCAACCTTGGAAGGGGTCGAATCATAGAATCTCAAGATGCATCACAAATCATTTCTATCAAAGATAGTCAAGTTGTGATGGGGTTGAGGTTCGAGGAGCATCCTCAACATATGTATTCAAGGGAATCTTCAAAAGACAAGGCCAAGTCCTTGTGGTTATTTTTTCATGGTAAAGAGAAACAAGTTTTAGGTGGTTTCCACTCTAACTTTTTCACTTATGTTTCTCTTCCATTTTATGATGAACAATCTTGTATTAATATTTTTTCAAGTAAGGTTTTGTTTTTGGAATATGCCTATTGTATGGACATATTTCTTGTCATTGTTGTCTTATATATGTTTCCAAAACACTCTAAAAGCAAGATATTGTGTCATCAAAAGTATGCTCTAGGATCTACTAAGAGCAAGAATGAGTTTGATACTCATATTTTGAAAATTCATGTTTTTCCATGTTTTAAGGCATTTTGTCTTCTCTTGAGATTAAGTGAAACATCCAAAGTGGACACTTACATCCTTGAGAAATTTTGCCTAAAAAATATCAAGATATCATTTGATATCAAGATTATATCCATTTTGGATAAAGTTCATAGTATGTGGACTAGTCAAGCTAGTATGCTTAATCTTGATGATCAACACTTTTACACATTTGATGATCTTGGTCTCTATGATCTTTGTAATCATTGTGAGGCATGGAAGCCTCAGTTTTCTTCATTTATGATGCAGCTATCTTCATGCAAATGGACTTTCCAAATCCAAGATCAACATCAAGCATGGAGGAAACATATTGAAATAGTGGCAAATTCGTGGAATTGACAAGAGATTTCTACCAAAGATCTTATCATGGTTATGGTGAGGATGCTGCTATGATGGATTCTTTGGCTGAACTTAACTTCTTATGCATACCAAAGGATCCACACACACAAAACGTTCTTCATCAAGCATAGGGCCAACCTTGGAATAATTCCAAGATCAATGTTCAAGTCAATATAGATAACTTTTTAGGAGGGCTGTTGAAAATCAAAAAACCATCTATCTTGACTTTTCGGGTTTGAGGACATTTACATCATGCAAGTTGTGTTACAACTTGAAAATGCCAAAATTGGCCTAGTAGAGACTCGAGCCACTACACCTGCATAAATTCTAGTTTGTCATATGTATCATGCATGTAGATTTAGATCATGAAATGTCCAAATTTGGGCTAGTAGAAACTCGAGGTACTACACATGCATAATGTCCAGATTGTCAAATGTAACATGCAATGCATGAAAAAGTTGTTAGACACATGCATGATGATTTGTACATTTATAGTTTAGAAATTACCACATGTAGAAAGTAGGAAAAAATATCTACATATCTCAACATGCAAAGTGATAGGTGTCAATATTTTGGTAGAAACTATCAAAAATCAGATAATAGGACTCAATTAGATCTACAAAAGTTCAATAAGAATGATTGGCAACTTGGAATATTGATCTGTCTCCAAACTAGCATCCAAAACTAGCTTTTACTTGACAATTTCTACGCATCCAAGCAAGAACAATAAAAAATAATGATCAAAAGCCTTCACATGTGTGAAGTATTATAACATAAAAAATGATTACTTATCATTTCCTAAGCATTCATTCACAAATAACATGCTTATTAGAATCAATGTCTTTCTTCATAATCTCAAAGTGGATCCATCATGGATTATATACAAAATCATCATATTCTCTATCTAAGCCACTTCCAACATGTGTGAGATTTCTACAAATTAGGAGATAGATCCTAAAATCTAGGAGATTTGAGATTTGACTTGTATGAAAATTTTATACAATGGATCTGAACTTTTTACATGATAATTCACACGTGGGAGACCACTCTTACCCATGTGATATAGCATTTTCTACCACTAGAATGGTGCCAAGTGGCATAATACTACCATTAGAGGAGTTCTAAATCCAAAAAAGACCCTTTGTAAAGATTCTTTTTATATTTTTTCTTAAATTTTTCTTACACATGGACCAATCAAAACACTCAAATTTGAAATCTACGTAATGTAACTTTTTGAGTACACATTTTGATTCCACACTAAAAATGGCATAACTTTTTAGTGGTAAGTCCAAATTTAGCGGAGTTTGGTGCATTGGAAAGCGTTCAACAAGGGCTTTCCAATGATATGTTAGATGACATACTTCTAGGCTATGATTAAAAAGTTATGGCAAGTCAAAAGTATTAGTGTTATAATATATTAATAATATAAAAGACATCTTGCACGAATTCTTAAAGGGTCTTTTTGGAACTCAAAACTCCCCTAATGTAAACTAGTTTTTGGCCAATTTAACCACTAGTTTCCATATTTAGGTACAAGTCATTATGGTATTTACAAGATTTGATCAAGTTAGCTTTTGCCAATTTTAACACGCCTCCTCAAAACTAACTTGATACATTTATGGTACATCTATTTACAACACTTAAGGCTGATCATTGCAGGTTCATATGTGTGAAGATCAGCCAATGAGTTTGATGAAGATCCGAGATCACCATCTCCATGATAGTGCCTCCTTGATGTTGACTTTTTTGATAAAATTGAGAGCTTTGCACCATCCTAGCACCTCCAAAATGGATTCCTTCCTAATTTCATGTAGATGCCTGACCTTGAGGCTTTCTCCTTCTTGATGTGCATGCTCCTCCTTGATGGAATCCAAGACCTCCATGTCTCATAATGATCACAACAAATATGATCATACATTGTGCACTTTTTATGATCATGAGGATTACTTATGCTAGAAACATAAGTGCAAAAATCACCACAACTTGGCGTGATTTTTCTAATGTTGAAATCAAAAAGTATTTCCATCTCAATAAGGCTAACTACTTTCTTGTGGATATAAGTGTCCACTTTGGATGCTTCACTTATTCTCATAAGAGGTTTACAGCTTGCCTCTAAGATTGAAAATTTACGAATTTCAACATTATGAATGAACACATCATTCTTGATCTCATTGAAACCAAAAGAAAATACATTATGAAGACATTTCCTTGACTTTATACTCAATGTAAGTTTACAAGAAAAACATGCTTTGCTATCTATTAAGGCATCACACTCAACTAGTATTGCCTTAATCCACCTTTGAGATACAAAAATCTCTTCAATGCAAAATAGTTCTTCATAAGATGTCATGAGAGCATAAATGGAGCTATTTTCATTTTATGATTGCTCCTCTTTAATCTTGCTTGGTTTCTCTTGGATCATAACAATAAACTTGAACTTATCCAAAGTTCCAAACAAAATGCTTTCCAAGGACATGAAATAAATCCAAGTGACATTGTTGCACTCTATTCACATCGTAACCCTAGTTTGTCTTCCAAGCTTTTTCAGGTAATTGTGAGAGGCTCCTAGATCCACCAGGAAGTGTGTGAACTTACTCAAAAGTAGTCCTTTCAAGTATAGCAACTTCAAGCTTGTCATCGAAGTCACTTTTTGATGTTGCCTATAAGTTTCCAAAGTCCCTATTTGTTGTCCCCTTTTGGTTCCACATTCTCATAATGCGTGTAGTTCTCTTGATATGATGTTTCTTTTTATGATGAATACCCTTTTAGCAACCATGATATTCTTGTTTAGAGGTTTTGGGCATGATTGACATGAGTGTCTTAGTTCTTGATTGTTGGCAATTGAAGCAGTGAAGAGAATTGCCTAGAGTTGGTGAGATGCTCTTGTGGATGGTTGATAGTCCATCACAGTTCTTCTCTTTCAAAATGTTGTTCTTTTATTCGTGCCTTGATTGTCAAATCTTTGTCATGACCGATTTTGTTCACATTGATGCAGCCTTGATTTGAGCTTGGAGTTGAATTGCCTCTTGAGAAGTAAGATCTTGACCACTAAACTGTGAAAATTTGCCAATGTTGACAAATCTAGCCATGTAGAATATTGTAAATTATGTACATGAGTTGGTCCCACACGTGTGAGGCCATTATGCCATGTGGGAAATTTATTCTAGTGTAGGTTAGATTGAGTCTAAAGAGTTGGTCAAGTCAATTTGGTAGTGATTCCTACATTATAGGACCAACTACCCACCTACTTGGCATGACTCTAAATTTATCATGAAAATTTGACCAACTACCCACCTACTTGGCATGACTCTAGAAATGAGGCTAGGGTTGAAAATTAGGTCAAATAAGCCAAGTAAACTTCCTTATTAAATGTTGGAAATTCACCTAACTTTACAAAGGAAGTGACATTTACTATGTATTCCATCCTCCCACAATGAGGAGTTAGATTATTTTTCGGAGTTTGTCCAAACTTGAGGTAGACTAGTCAAAGTAATCTTCCAATTATAGTCAAGTTACATTTTAGTCTACATACTAGTGTGTAGGTCTAGAACCTATCAATAAGCATGTGAGGCTACTCTTGTAGGTCTAAGATTCTCAAAAAGAGAGATTCACAACTCTTATCCATTTCTCTTTTTGTCATCTAGTAGAGAGATAGAGGCAATGTGGCACATAGAATGATCTCTCTCTCCACGAGTTCTAGAAGGCCTCTTATAGTATAAATAAGGTGGCTTTGTACCTCAAGAATACAATTATTCAAGAAAAGCTTCCATTTCATCCATTTGATGTGTAATGATAGTTAGATTGTGAAGTGTGCTCTTGCCTTGTTGCTAACTAGCTTGCCAATGTTTTCCATCACATTGTTTTTGGATTAGAAGCTAGTTTAGTGTGCAATCATTCATTCTCTTAAGCCTTTGTACTTGCAGCAGCTTCACATGTGTGAAAACTTCTCATGGTATCAAATCTTGGATAGCTAACAAGTTCCACTCTCTTCATCATCTAATGATGCATATTTTTCACTGATTTTAGAGCTGTACGACCTGCTGTAGCAGCATGTGTGAAGCCTCTAATCAAGATTGAGTGGTGGCTATGTTACTTTTCATCTTTTCCATCCATGTTGCATATGAATGGAGAGCTATCACGTGTAGATTCTGATGCAAGTGATCTCAAGAGGATTGGTGGATCCTATGGAGAGTTTGTGGCATTCAGAGTGAGGCATATTGAAGGAAAAAACATGTGTTTTTCATGCTTAAAGGCTGATTTGATTTTGTAGGGGTCAAAATAGCAAGATTTGACTATTTTCCAATTTTCTTCAATCTATCAAGCATTGTTTGGATCAATGATCCTATATATGGATGAAACTCATAAAATGGTCAATCTGATTTTTTGAAGCTATTCCACACGTGTGAACTCAAATTTCCTTCATCCACTTTTGGTTTGGAAAATAGAGAGCATTTTTTGACTACCACCTAGAAATTGTCATTTTTGGCTATCTTCAAGTTCATAGTCAATAAGTACTTCATTCCATTGAGATCTTAAGATTAAAATTGATTGGATTGAACCTTTGAAAACATTCTTTTTTGTAAGCCAAAACCAATCTCCAAGATATGGCCACAAGTGGATCTTATCTATTAGAACAAAGTGAAAGACTCACTTCTACCAACTATGGTACATGGAAGATAAGAATTGAATCTATCCTTGTACTTCAAGATCTAATAGATATAGTGAATGAGAATGAGGAGGATCCTACTAATCCTCAAGATATTCCCAAATTCAAGAAAAGAACACATGTTGCTCTTCATGTTTTGAAGCTAAATGTCTCTAATGAAGTCCTAAGAGAGATTAGCTCATGTATTAATGCCCAAGATGCATGGAGTACCCTTCAATCCATTTATGAGTCTAAGAACACTTCAAGGAGTCCTTAAACTTAGAAATACAATCTTCCAAAGTTTTCAAAGAAAGGATGAAAGTGCCTCATCCTATGTATCTAGGGTCAAGGATCTCCATAGAGATCTTTCTTGCATAGATGATTCTATCAAATCCAAAGAAATTGTTCAAGTTATTTGAATGGCTTAAGTGAGGATTTTGATACCATTGTTCAATCATATGCAATCAGGGAGGATCTACCCTCTTTAGAAGTCTTACAAGGAGTCTTGATAGGTGAGGAACATAGACATCAAACTCGAGTGGCAAGATTCAAAAGATTATCTCTAAAGGATGGAGGAAGTGATCAAGCACTCTTCACCAAGTTCAAGGGGAAGAGCAAAGACAAGAAGAATGGCGAGAGCTCCAAAGACAACTCAAATGCATTGGAGGAGACATCCGAGAGGAGGAGCCAAGCTCACATAATATGAAGAAAAACAAGTACAAGGTTACTTGTTTCTCATGTGGCAAAAAGGGGCATTTTGCCTCCCAATGCTACATGATGTTGTAGCATCATGCTCTTGATTTTGAAGATTATTCAAGCTTGATGGACCCAAAAATGTTTTTAAAGACATTATGATAGGCTATTCAAGCAAGACCTTTGTTCCTTCAACAAATCAAACTATGATAAATAGAAATGTGACCTTCCATGGATAACAAATGTACATGAAAGACAAAGTGCAAGAATCCAAAGAGCTCATCCATCAAGGAGGAGTATTATTACCAAGTATTGTTCAAAATGAAGACTTGTTGGGGCTGAGAACTCAAGAGAAGTGGAGTCTACCAATGACTCCAAGAAGAACCACCCAAGAGAGATCCAAGCCTAGAAGACTCACTTACTTGGAAAAAGGCAAGCAAGTGTAGGATGGAAGTTCTCTACATGCATTTCAAACCACCATTGAAGAACCTTCATGTGTGGATTATCTTCTCTCTATTGGATTCAAGTCTAGCGCATATGATCCTTCATTATACTTTAAAAATGTTGGTAATGATTTAATCATGTTGCTTATCTAGAAGCTAGTTTATTGTGCAATCATTCAATGTTCTCTTGATCCTTTGTACTTGCAGCAACTTCACATGTGTGAAAACAGGCTCAGCTCCTTGCATGGAATGTAGGATTAGTAGCAAGTGATTGGGCTAATTGGTTGTCACAATAGATGATAGGAACCTCTTTTTCATTGACATGAAGCTCCACCAATAGCCTCTTGAGCCATAAGGTGTCCTTGCATGTTGATGTCAAGGCCTTATACTCGAATTTTGTGGAAGATACAGAAATTGTATCTTGCTTTTTGGAAAGCCATGATACTATTCCATCACATAAGAAGTTGGAAAATGCACTTGTTGACTTTTAATCCACTTTGTCACTTGCTAAGTCTGAGTCAGTATAGGCTTTTAAGCCAAGATTAGTCCCATTATACAATATGCCAAAATTCTTAGTTGATGAGATGTATCTAAGAACTCTTTTGGCCATTTTACAATAATGTGATACCAAAGGACTTTGCATGAATTGGCTTAATTTTCCAACCTATAACTAAGATCAGGTTTAGTTATAGTCAAACATATCAAGGAGCCTATAAGCCTTCTATATAGAGTGATGTCCTCAAAGGATGCTTCATCACCATCAATAGATGCTTTTGCATGTTGCTCCATTGGAGTCTCAATGCCTTTACAACTCTTCATTCCAAATCTATCTAGCAGGGATGTAGAATATTCAGATTGAAAAATGAAACTAAAATCCAATCCTCTTATGAAGATTGGTACTATAACCAAGATGAAACTGAGCGTACAGATTGGGAGGTTGTTAAACGAGCCCTTATCACACGGTTCAATCCGCGAAAGTTTATGGAAGATCCTTTCCTACTTTTAAGTAGAATTAAAATGAGAAAGCGAGAAATGGTTCGAGATTACATCGAAAGGGTGAAACATCTCAGATCTGAGTGCAAACTTGAGTTGATTAATGATAATGCCATGATTATGTGGTTTTTGTTAGGTCTACCTAAACGGATCAGACGTGAACTGAAACACCATAATGAGTACGAACTTTTGCAAAATGCCATGGACGATGCAATTCGGGAGGAGGATGAAGATTCAGATGATGAGCCGAATGTCAGTATGTTGTCTGATACAGCAAGGTAGACTACTACAACATCCATCACTATTGCATCAACGAATGCTAATGCTACTGTAGAAATGATGCTCAATGAGTTCGAGAAACTAGGGAAGACCCAGCAGAAACAGATGGAAAAGTTGTAGTTGCAATTTGATGAGAAGATCAAAGCATTGGAAAATTTCCACGGAGAACAAGGAATCTGAGAAGTTTGCAAAGACTTTTCCTACCAGGGGAAATGACTGTTGTTCTCTTTGTATAGAAAATCACAGTGAACGAGTGTCCTCAATTGAAAAAACGAATGGAAATTAGTGTTTGCCATCTGTGTAATTCAGCAGCAAGACTACAACAATCTACTCTTGGATACCTGGATCATCTAGCTTTGCCTGCCCCACCAACACACTCCGCTCTTCCTGCCAATTTGATGGAACTAGAACCTTATGGAACTGCTGAGCAATGGAGCTATGCTAATGATCAGGAAGGTGAATCTTCAGAACAGTATGCCATTTATGTTGCCGCTCAACAACAAGCCTCAAGAAATTGGGCTAGAGCACCACTTGGATGCTTTGCATGTGGAGAAAATCACAGAGTTGTAGAATGCCCAAATAAAAAAAAATTTGTACCATTCTATCGTGATTGTGGATATGGGCATTGCTATAAAGACTGTCCAGCAAGACCGAAGCCACCACCAGCTACAGCACCTGTAAATTTGATAACAATCAAGCAAGGATCGATAGCTTATAATAAACCAAGTGCACCCTTGATGGTGGTCACCAGAGCACAAAAGCAAAAAGAACCAGTAGTGGATTCAGTACCTGTTGATTCTATACCATTGAATGATACACTAATAGCATCGGAAGTCTATCCAAATCTTAATGCAGAAAAATGAAGATATCAGGATATGAGACAGTGGATTAAACATCTGCAAGAAGAAGAGGAACTTGAAGCTGCTAAAGTAACAGCTGAAATTCGGTCTTCACCATTGCAGCCTCCAAGAAATTTACGTACGGATATGAATGATCAATTACATCATCACGAAGAACTGTTCAAGATGACTGAACCTGAAGCACTGCATACAAAATTACTCATGAATATTTTGTCTAGCAAGATCAATATTTCATTGGGAGAGTTCCTAAAGTTGGTGCCAAAAGCAAAAGAAGTCTTAGCGCAAAAGTTAGCTCAAGAAGAATCAGAAGACCATCAGGAGTCTCTTTTTTGTGCTGGATTTGAAGAATCTAACGATGTACTCCATGTTGGAGCCGCTTGGAAAAGTGAACAAAAGAATATCACTTTGCCGATACAACATAGACAATTTTCTAAAGAAGCAACCGTGATAGACGGCGGTTCAGGAGTTAACCTGATTTCTACAAAGCTATGTACAAAATGGGGCCTTACAAAGATTAATCCTACTACTTTTGCTATTAAGCTAGCTGATCAAACGACGGTTCGTCCATGAGGAACGGTGGAAGATATATATGTCAGGATTGTAGGAGTACAGTTCGTCATTACTTTCGTCGTGATGGACTTACCAGAAGCACCAAATGTCTACCGAGTTCTCTTAGGACGTCCATGGTTACGAGTTGCGCAAGTAATTCATAACTGGGGTACCTCTACTTACTGCAATGGGTATTCATGAGAGAGCCTTTTTTGGACGCATCAATATGGATTTCATCACTCTTGCCTTCAGTATGTGGAAGGAAGAGAAATCCAAGTTTTATATCACCTTCCAAAGAGCCACACACAAGGTGTGCGTCACTGAGGCCACACTTGCAACTATAGGAATCTCATCCGGTACGCAAGCCTTAGCCAATCACAAGCACGCCAAACAGGCCATCAAGCCATACATCGACCTCACCAACGATCTGCACTGGAATGATGGCTACCTTCTGGAAGCCATCACTAAGCCTTCCATCCACGTCGCTGCCCAGTTGTTGAATCATTTCCTGATGGTTGGCAACCTCAGGAAAGATCGCATCACATCTCAAATCCTTCACATGATAGTGGAGTCTCACATAAAGTTGGCCAAAGCCCCTCTTGAACCATATAACTGGTTCAAGACTGTTTCTGGTGAGCTCAAGCGAGCTATTAAGGCCAATACAAAGCAGCAGTTCGCCACTAGCTCTCTATTGTCCCTCTTAGCCACTTCTCACTTAGAAAACAGAATCCATGGCTTCCACCTGGATTCTGTGCTTTCGGTTTACGAAGAAGCACCGGCCGAGTCATCTCACCAGGCCTCAAGTTCTCATAGTCGTCGTCGTCCACGCAGCGAGATCGTGATTCCTGACTCGCCTTCCGCATCACGACGACGTATTAGACATACCTCATCAGCTGCGCTTCCACCCCCTGCTGTTGTTCGGACTGAGCTTCCCATTCCCATCGCCTCTGATGCTTCCCTCGCCTCTGCTCCCATACAAGGACAGTATGTGACCATTGGGCCTACCATTTCCATCAGGGCTGCCCAGGCCGCCTCACCCACGCACACTGAAGCAACCTCACCCAACACACAGTTCTTCATGGATATGTTCGATGATTCCGACCCCCTTGGGGCCACCAAAATATTTGAAATGCCCCAGAGCCCAGTGCCCTTCCCTGGAAGAGGATTCGGGCATATCCATGAAGCTACTGTTGGTTTCGAAGGTGCCAGTCAGCAACCACCCACACAGGGTAGCCCAGCCACACTTCGGGTCGACACAGCTGTAAAGTCACCAAAGCAGTTCGACGCCACGGTGCCTGAAGGGTTTGAAGACGGGGATATTTTAGAAGAAAAAGAGACCTTGGCACCTATTCCACGCCTACCAACGACAGTACCATCAGGGTCTCCTACTATTGCCACCTCCACGACAGTCGATTCTGGTGATGCTCTCGGGTTAGTTTCAAGCCTTGGGCAAGTGATCTAGTTTATGCTGGATAAGAAGAAGAAAATGGAACAGAGGATCTCTGATTTAGGATCCGAAAACACTCTAATCAGCCAGAAAATTGTCCAGCTGGATTGAGAGGTGAAGATAGCCAAGCAACATGAAGAAAAGGCTGAAAGCAAAAAAAAAATTGGCCCAGCAACAAGCTGATCGCTTGGAAACCTACATCAGCTCCCTGCAAAATGCCCTAACAACCGCACATGATCAGGTAGATAAGGTAGTGCAAGATGCCAAACAACAGGTGCAGCTGCTGAAGGGGCAATTACAAATGGCCGAACAAGATCGCACACGGCTTCAAGGTGAATTGGATGCGACCACCCTTGAGCGTGATGCATATCTGCAACACAAATACCCGATCATCCGGTCACGTCGACGGAGATTGCATATTTGTTCAAGAAAGTGGAAACATACAAAGTGGTCCTTTAGGGATTCCAAGGCCGCTTTGATAGGTTCAAAGGAGCAACTTCAACCGCGTTGGCAAAGGCAAAAGAGACCATCAACGCCTATGAAAAAGCCGCCACTCAAGTGTTGGAAGCCGGACCACAAATCCTCGTCCCGATCATGCCGCAATTCTTCCCTTCGTGCCAAGAAGCTTTACAGATGGATACAGGGGTTGATTCGAGCATGGACCAGGGGGAGCTCCAGATCTAGCAGATCAACCGCCAACTATACCGGCAGTACAAGCGGGTCCATCATCATCAAGGACAAGCCACTTATTCAGAAGGCCCATCAGCGTTGAGGACCAGATCCAAACCTTCTTAAAGCAGCATCCACATGAGTCCTCGCGTGGTGGATGGGTTCTCAAATTTAAGACCTCCAAGATCGAGGCCGACAAAGAATTGGACAAAATACCTGCACTGGGAGAGCAGCCGGCATGGAGAATCACGGTTTTTTAGAAAACTCCAGAATCAATTAGGAGTTACATCGCCAGCCCTCGCCAGTTGCGGGTAGATCCTTATTATGTGCAATGCCGCGAAGACAAAAATGGAAAGATTTGGGATTGGCTATGGATAAAATCACCATCCATACGCCCAATTGGCCAATCATCCACCAGTCTTATTGCTGGAATATTTCAGTGGACTTCCACCGGGCCTTACAAGCATATCAGAGAGAGTATGTCCACTCTCCGGATCCAACGATGCGACAATCGACAATGTTTGCAAAAGTCTAACTCTGTTGGCGTCAGTGGCAACCAAATGGGACGATTGCCTTCCTACCCTGGCATTTGATCCAAATAAGCCGATGGCCTCAGAGCAAATCAAAGATCAGTTGTCGATTGCTTGACTGTATTTCCGTGCGGCTATGATGGGAGGCTCTTGGGAACCCCGCTTCACCTCATGGACAACTTCTAAGTGGATTGCCCATCGTTGTTTCCTGCCGCATAATTTGGATTTCAATACTACACGTCTTGACTTAATGGAGAAGGTGCAGTATCATTTAATTAAGATTCGGTGCGAAGCCAATAAAAGTTCCCAATAACTGCATATTGCAGGTGTCGTGGGACCGCCACCAGTTTTGGTGGGGGATACTGTTGGAGGGTTTGCGGATCCCAAGGCAACCCTAACCCTAGTTAATAAGTGAGAGGGATTTGGCACCCTGCGTGTGTAAGTCCAACCCAATGATCACATAGCTTTTTGATTGATTAGTTAAAAGTTAATAAAAGGACTTTAGGCCTTTTTGCGGGACTTTTAATGTCGCAGGGCCTAAATGTCCAGCTAGTAAATAAAGTTGGGTTTCTCTCCAATTTTGATGGTTCCCACACTTTTTAAAATTTGAATAAAAAAAGAGGCAAGACTAGACCAATAGGATTCAGAGGCCAGGGTCCTCTTCTCTACTATAAAAAGGGACCAACTCGAGTTGCTCCTCATGTTCATTTCCTCATTTCAATAAAGCAAATTGGTTCTCTTTAGAAATGGATTGATGAATGTCCTTGCTCTTCCTCTCTTCTCCTCCATTTCTCATGCTTTCTTTCGATTTTGCTAATTGTTGGATTTGATCATTATTGAGATTGTTGTTTCTTATGCTTTTTGTGAGAGAGAAAGGGAGAGAGAGAAGAGTAAGTTTCTATCATTGTTGTGGATTTAGGGTTAATGGATGTAGTGTTAATGCTTAGTGTTAATGGATGTTAGTGTTAGATCCTCCATTCATGTTGAAATCTGAACTATACTATCGCTCTCATGGAAACGAACCTACGTCTGACAACTAACTCCGTCTCTTTGATGCTAGATTGACTAGATCTTGGATTCAGGTTATGCAAGGAAAGAAACCCACTACAATTGGCTTAGTGCATAGACAGAGAAGGCCAAGTCGGGTCTGGTACAGATTGTGAGGTACATCAGACTACCAATCATATTTTGATATGAAATGCCTTCCATCATCTATCTCTCCTCAATTGTGGTTGGGCAATCCTGCTTTGTCAATCTGGCTCCAGCTATCATTGGTGTGGCCTTTTCTTTGCAATCCATCGTTTGGTACTGCTTTAGCACCTTTTCGATGTATTCTGATTGACTCATACGCCAAACTCCTCTGATTCGATCCCTTTTGATCTCCAGCCCACGGCATTTAGTTGCTTCTCCCAGATCCATGATTTCATAACTTGTAGATTCTTGATTAGTATCAAGGAGTTTCCTAACATCAAGGCGTCATTCACAAAAATAGTCAAAATCACAAAACTTCTTCCTACTCTTTTTACATACACATTGCAGTCTGGTTGAATAGGAATGAAGTCTAGAAACTTCAGAAAATTGTCGAGCTTCTTGTACCAAGCTCGTGATGCCTGCTTCAGACCATAAATACATCGTTGTAACCGACAAACATATTGTCGATTGTCAAGGTCTTCAAATCCTTCAGGTTGCTTCATGGAGATTTCTTCCTCTAGATCCTCATGGAGAAAGGTTGTCTTCACATCAATCTAGTGTATTTTCAGCCTTGTATTGCATTGCACATGCAAGAAGTAGTCGAATACTTGCCATTTTGACCATTGGTGAGTACGTATTCAAATAGTCGATGCCATACCTTTGTGTGTAGCCCTTGGCTAGAAGTCTGGCCTTGTAACGTCCGACAGTGCCATCTGATTTGATCTTTCTTTTGTATACTCATTCGCAGTCGACGATCTTTTTGTCTTCAAGAAGTGGCCCCCGTGTCCACGTCCCATTGGACCTCATTAACTTGATCTCTTCTAACATTGCCTGCTTCCAGAATTCTCTCTCTGGACTCTGGATAGCTTCTTGATATGTATTTGGTTCCTCAGTGAAACTGCAAAATTCAAACTATGTATCTTTTCTATATTGAAAATTGTCAATGTATCATTCTGGAGGTCTTCTTTGTCTTATAGACTATCTGGGACTCGTTCGTCGTTGTTTGATTGTTTCTTCTTTGTCAAGTTGATCTTCAACTTTCTGCTGCCCAGGAGTCTGGGGCTCAATGTTTTGACATGACATTTGGACTCGATCTCCCTCTTGAATTGGAAGTAGTGTGAAAATCTCATGGCCTTTGTCTTCCTTCAATCTTGAAAATTTGGACTCATCAAACATCACATCTCGACTCGACACAACTTTTTTCATGGTTGGGTGATAGAGTCTGTAGACTTGTGATCCGTTCGAGTATCCAACCATGACTGTCTGCTCTTACTTTTTGTCAAGCTTTCTTCTTTGTTCCTTTGGTATGTTCTTGTATGCTGCACACCCGAACATGCACGTATGATAGATTGGGCCTCTTGCTTGTCCACATCTCATATGTGTTTTGTTCTCCAGAGCTATCATTATTGATATGTTCTGTAGGTGTACCACTGCAGCTATTGCCTCAGCCCAAAATTGACTTGGCAATCGAGCTTGTGCCATCACGCATCTGGCTTCTTTGACTAGTGTCATGTTTCTTCTTTCTGCAACACCATTCTATTTGGGTGTGTATGCAGAAGTGAATTGATGTTTTATATCTTGTTCTTGGCAGAAGTTTGAAAAGTCCTTGCTTTTGTACTCACTTCCATTGTCAGATCTAATGGTCTACACTTTCTTTGAGGTGTGTCTCTCTGTGAATGCCATGAACTTCTTGAAAGAGTCAAACACTTCAGATTTTTTCTTTAGATAGTAGATTGTCGTCATCCGACTGTAATATCAATGAACGTCAAGAAGTACCTTGATCTAGAGAGCAAATCGACTTTCATCAGTCCACAGACATCTGAATGGATGAGATCAAGGACTTCCTTGGCTCTCTTTCCTTCATGTACAAATGGACTTCGATGCTATTTGCCCTTTTGGCAGGCTTCACAGAAGTTGGTGTCTGGTTTGGATATCTTCAGACCCATCACAATGTCTTTTCTGCTCATCTCGTAGAGGCTTCTCATGTTGAGATGATACATTCTTCTATGCCAGAGCTGATCTTCATTTTCTGATGCATTCAATATGCTATCAGAATTGTTGATAATCTTGGCTTGATATAGGTTACTTTCTCTGGATCCTATGGTTAGCAGCTTATTTGAACTATGTTCAATCATCCGGCAGGTATTGCCATCAAACAAGACTCGAATTCTGAGATCCGCCATCTTTGAGACTGACAGCAGGTCTCTTCTCAGTGAGGGTACATAGAGTGCTCCTGGAAACTCAGCCTGTCCTTACAGTGTTCGTAGCTATAGAGTCCTGATGCCTTTCACATCGTGTTTGCTCCCATCACCTAGAATCACTACTTTGTTGTTGTCGAGTTCTCTGACAGCCTTCTTGCATGGTGAGTTAGACGAGGAGGTCTACATGGATCAACCCCCAGGATATGTCTCAAATTCACTTCCTGATTATGCATGCAGAATGCATAGAAGTACCTACGGTTTGAAACAGTTAGCTCGACAATGGTACAAAAAGAATGATCAAGCCTTGAAATCATTAGGATTCAAGCCACTGATGGTTGATTCCAATGTGTGTGTACTAAAAATCAAAGATGAAGTGCATGATGTCTTTGTTAAGTTCAAGAATGCAAGGGAGAACCAATTTCCCACAAGGATCAACTGCTTAATAAGTGACAATGGTGGTGAGTACATATCTACCAAGTTCAAGGCCTTTTGTGATGAGCACGGGATCAAGAGAGAGTATACAACACCAAGGACCCCACAACAAAATAGAGTGGTCAAAAGGAAGAATAGGACTTTATGTGAAAGTGCTAAAGCCTTGAGGTTAAGTTCTAATCTTGAAAAACCATTTTGGGATCAAGCTTTGTTGGGTGCCAATTTGTTGTGCAATAGGTGGCCAAGTGCTATTTTGGATGGAAGGACACCTTTTGAGATGCTATTCAAGAGGAGGCCGAGTGTCAACTTTCTAAGAACTTTTGGGTGCACATGCTATGTCAACATTACTCTTGATGATAGGACCAAGGAGGATCCATCTTCAAGGAAAGGTATTTTTGTTGGATATAGTGAGGTGAGTAAAGCCTACAAGGTCTACATTCCTTCTACTAACAAAGTGATTGTTGGTAGAGATGTCATTTTTTATGAGGAAAACATTCCAAAAGTGCCTTCAAGTATTGTTAATGATGATGTGGATGGATCTAACATTCTTGATGTTGATGTAAAGGATCCTACTTTAGATGGTGATGATGATGGACCTTCATCAAGTCAAAAGCCAAGGAGAACATCAAGGGAAAGGCAAATGCCTTCAAGGCTCACATTTAATGAAAAGGGTAAGCAAGTAGTTTCTAAAAATTATGTTGCTTTCCTAACCTCTTTTGATGAATCTACAATTGTAGATGAAGCAAGGAAAGAAGAGGAGTAGATCCAAGCAATGGATCTTGAGTATGAAGCTCTTATGAAGAATGGAACATGGAGATTGGTGGATTACCTAAGGACAAGAAAGCTATTGGATGCAAATGGATCTTAAAAGTGAATACAAATCAAGATTGATCTATCAACAAGTACAAGGCAAGGTTAGTGCCAAAAGGATATGCTCAAGAACAAGGGATTGACTATGATGACACCTTTGCACCCGTGGCAAAGATGGTAAACATTTGAGTCATCATCTCACTTGCTACACTTTATGGATGGGAACTATGGAAAATGGAAATTAAAAATGCATTCTTGAATGGTGATCTTGAGGAGGAAGTGTACATGGAGCAACCCGAGAGCTACATTTCATCAACAAAGCCAAATCATGTGTGTCTACTACAAAAGAGTTTGTATGGCCTTAAGCAAGCACCAAAGAGTTGGTATGCTAAGATTAATACTTTTTTACTCTCTCAAGGCTTTTTTATGAGTGAGTATGATCATTCACTTTATTATAGATTTGCTGGAAATGATGCTATCATCTTGCTAGTCTATGTGGATGATATCATCTTGAGTGGTGGAGACAATCAAGATGTGGAGGATATCAAGAGTGCTCTTTGAAGTGCATGATCTTGGTAACTTGCATTACATTTTGGGAATGGAGGTGATTATGACTTCTTAATCTACTTTCATATGTCAAGAGAAGTATGCTAAATCTATTTTAGAAAGATTTCATATGGTAGATGCAAAAGCTAGTGATACACCTATGGAGTCTCATGTAAAGCTAATTATAAGAGTTAGTGAAAGATCCTTCGAGGACATTACTCTCTATAGAAAGCTAGTTGGTTCTCTCATCTATCTAACCATTACTAGACCTGATCTAAGCTTTTGTGTTGGAAGATTGAGTCAATTCATGCAAGATCCTAGTGAGGAGCATTGGAAGCTAGGAAAACGAGTTTTGAGGTACATCGTTGGAACTCGAGATTTTGGCATATTGTATGAGGGATCTTCACATAACTTGTTTGGATTCTCAGATTCGGACTTTGCTGGAGATATAATGGATAGGAAATCCATTAGTGCTCATTGTATTTTCATAGATGATGGAGCTATATCATGGATTCCAAAGAAACAAGCCACTATCTCATTGTCATCTAGTGAGTCAGAGTACAAAGCTCTTACACATTGCACAAAGGAGATGGTATGGATCAAGAGGATGATCAAGGATCTTCACTTTTTAGATTTTTTAGAGAGCCCAATCATCTTTTGTGACAATCAATCAGCCCAAAGGTTAGCAACCAATCCTATCTTTCATGCTCGGAGCAAGCATATTGAGGTGCAATATCACTTTGTGAGGGAGCAAGTCATTGCAAAGGAGGTGGAGGTTCAGCATGTGTCTTCAAGGGAATGTGTAACTGATATCTTCACCAAAGCATTGGGAAAGGAATTGTTCATGAAGCATAGGACATCACTTGGAGTGTTATCAAAGTCTATGCCAAAACTAGTTGAAGAGGGAGTGTGAGAAATTCAACTAGTTTGATCATATTTGCTACATTTTTATATTTGGCAAATTGAGGGCAATTTCACATTAGACTTAGAGTTTGACTTTTCAAAGTTATATTAGTCTAAATTGTATTTGAATAAACACTTTTGAAAAGTGTGGGAAGGCTAGAAGTCAAGTTTGAGTAGATTCAAATTTAAATGTTGGGTACATTGAATCTAGACCCAAAAATAGTAGGGTATACATTCTAGAGAGAAAGCCAAGTGGCCAAATAGGGTTTGGACTTGTTATAAAAGGATGTAACTCATGTAGAAGCAGATATTTTCTCTTCTCTATCTCATTTCATGCTTATACATGGTTCTCTTAAGTTCTACTATCCATTGGTGCACTATATTTGTGATTGCTTGCAATTCTATGTGTAGAATGATCTATATTTGTTATTTTCAGGTTCATATGTGTGAAATATAGTAGGGTACTGTTTTTGTACAGACAGTAACTTTTATTCATGTTCTGACTCATGTTTGATCAAGTTCTATTAGAATTTGCATTCTATTTTGTGTATAGATGCTGATTTTTTCTACATTGGCAAGATTGGTGGAGTACCTTGCTTTGTAACCAAAGATCTATAGAAGATTTGAATCTGAATTGATCCCAAATCTTTCACAGTGTCCTCTACATATGATTATGGATTATTCTACAAAATTGAGGATCTATCAATGGTTGCCTACTCGTATTCAGATTTTGTAAGTGATAAGGTGGATAGAAAATCCACAAGTGCCTATACTATCTTTCTTCGAGGAAATCTTGTGTCTTGGCTATCCAAGAAACAAGACACTATTTGACTATCATCATAACCAGCATACCATGCCTACCTCTCACCTGTGATTGCTTGCCCTCTCAAAATTGTTACCAATGACGAGTAGTCACGATGCCAAACTGCACTTTCGTCGCCAATACTAGCTTTCTCCACACAATTATGCTATTATTCATCCCCATACCACATTTACTGCTTCCAAACCCTGTAGTTATATGGAGAGAGAGATACTTGGGTTTTCAATTGTAAAACCTAGCTTCAAAGAATAGAAGAATTTATTGGGCTTCACTCAGGCTTTCCCTGAGATTCCTCTTGCAGCTTTCTTCTACACTAAGGTCGCCCTACCTCAAGTGCTCTAATGAAATTTACGGTTTGACAATTGGTGTGGTATCAACTGTAAACAAGCTAATTTTTTCATAAATCCGTCAACAACCCACATATTTCTGGAAGGAAACGCTAATGGTATGGGACATCAATAATTATGGAAAGGAAATTCTAGGACTGTAAAGATCTCATGATAAATGGTGTATTCTAGTACCTAGTCGTGATATGGGAAAAAGAAAAGGTATTTTGGAAAATTTTGAGGTTTAATCTAGATCCCAATGTCGTATCTCATTATTTACAAAATCAAAGGCCCTCAAATCTATTTCTCGCTTAATTAATCCTTTACTTCTTAGTAATTTCTCCAATGTAAGACATCAAACTAGTTTATATGATTCTTTCCAGCATGAAGTTATTCTTCAAAAAGACTGCTATGTCATATAAACTACTACTTGTGTGAATAGACTTGGAATTTAGATAAATTCGAAGGTTAAAGTGTTTCTATTATTAAACCTAGAAAATCTCTTTTTGCATAAATGGATTTCGATAGAATGGTAGTTTCGCTCACTCAAGTTGAAAATATTTGAAGGAAAAGTCCTGTTTGTAATAGAGTGTATTCTTTTGTGGGAATGTACTTATTACTGACTTTTCTTAGATTTGGATATTTTCATATGTCATCTTTCCAGTTAACTTTTATTGAAAGTGATAATTTCTTTTAAAGGAGGGGTGAAGTGATGGGATCAAATTCTATTTGGGAATCCATGAGTTGCATAGTTTTCAAAAGAAAACCAGTTGTGGTACAGAAATGAGATTTTTCTGAAAGTAATTTCGAATAGATTCAGAGTAAGATATCTAATTGGAACTTTTCGAATAAGAGAAATTCTCTAGGGATTGTGTGGACAATCTGGATCTAGAAACCACTTTATCACCTAGAAAGCAGGCATATGCACTTGTAAATCTTCTATTCACATCATCGCCTCCATAATTTGAATCTAAAAATCTAATCTAATCAATGTGAGACCCATCTTATATTATGCCAAAGTTCCTAGTTCCCCAAAGGTACCTCAAGACTCTCTTGGCAAGATTCTATCTAGTACTCTAGGAATTTGCATGAATTGAATAACTTTGCTAATACAAAAACTTAGATCAAGTCTAGTTATTGTTAACCACCAAATAGTTTTCTATAGAGAGTAGTGTTCTCAAATGATGCTTTATCATCTCTTATAGCTAGCTTACAATTTTCCTCCAATGGAGTTGTAATATATTTACAATTTAAGGATAAATTTACAATTCTTCTTGACAAATAAAAGTTGATTATAGTACCTACGGACCTCTATTCTTAATATGTAATGCAATGAACCAACATACTTCACCTCAAACTTTTGGCTAAGTGCTTGCTTTTTCTTAGCAATTTTTACATCATTGTTTCTCTTGAGCACAATGTCATCAACATATACAACAAAGTGATATGAATTCAATCAATCATGAAGTAAGTAGAGTGATCATGCACACTCATGATGAAACCAAGTCCATCGCAAACTTCTTGGGGCTTGCTTTAGGCTATAGAAATTTTTTTCAAAATGCAAACAAGAACCTCTTTACCATGTTCCATGTAGCCCTTGGGTTGCTCCATATGACCTTCATCATCCAAGAAAGAAATAGTAGCATCCAATTGAAATAACTTTCATCCACCAAGTCGCAAGAAATATAAGAATCTAAAGTGTTATTGTTATGTCCATGTCCTGTATATAGGATTCAGCATAGTCCTAGACTTGGATATCCGATACTCCAGTAGCGTACAAGATTATTAGTTACACCACGTCATTCCAAACTAAAGCAAATGTAATTAATAACCTTGTGAGAGCCCAGGTGCTCTAATTGGACCTATGGAGTTTTTGCATGGTGATTGTCTGTTTTCGGTGCAAGAATAGGAGATCAAATGCTTTTGGCTTGGAATAGGAGATTCTATAGGAAATATTCCCCAACTTCTGGGACTTATAGATCTTGTAGAGACTCGCCCTACTCATTCTAATTTCATATTTCCAAGAGCCAGGATCCTCTCCTCTCTTGCATTCAGTCACTAGGGCTCTAGGGTGAAACAGTTAGGGATTTGAGTATTTGTTTCTTGTTGGTTGGGTAGATTGGCACCATAGGTGTCCTTTTGATTGCGTGCAATAGGATCTAGGTAGATCTTCACTTGGTGATCATTGCATATTGGGCTGGAGTTGGATTTTTTAATATATCACCTAGTAAAAGTGTGCACCCTCCTACTGCAATTTCAATCAATTACAACTCACACGTGTGAAGCCTACATGGTAGAGTGACATGGCAAGTGTTCTTCTAACCTCCTCTCCCTCTATACTGTGCTTTACAATGACCAAATCGGAGTCCTGTAGCAAAAGTTATGGCTGTTGAAAGTTTGGCACTTTTTTGGAGTAAAATTTGAAAATTTTCTGAATTGTTCTGATTGCATACATGTCTGCGAAATAGTCAAGTGCTTTTCTAGTGTTGAAAATGTTTCGATGAACATGTATGCATGATGCATGATACAAGATAGTATAGTAGGTTGATCAGTGTAATTTCATGCTTGAATACAGTTTTATAAAAAGGTAATCGAAAAGCAAATTTTCCAGTTACTAGGCATTTTACGTAAAAAAAAAGATTATTTTTTTGAAATCACTACATGTCACGTCTAAAATGCATGCCGGATATTTCAAATTTGTTTTGAAATGGGATGACAATTGTGAAACTGCCAAGTTGATGAGAATAATCGATTTTCACACTTTTGGTCCATATCGAACGGAATTTGAAAATCCCAGTTACGTTAAATTTTGAAAGAACCGTGGATGTTTTCGATTTGTTTAAATACGTCAGTTTTTTTATCAAGCAAAGATATCTTATAATGTGAATGACCTTACCAATACGAAATCAGTCAGTTTTATAAGGTCATGGTATTGTTCACTTTCAGTTAAAGATTTTGGTATCTGTCAATTAAATAGAGCAATTTTTGGTGTTATGTGATCACTAATGACCGAGAATAACGCAAGTCTTATTGGAGCGGTTTTTGTACCAATCTATGTGTAGATTTTCTAGTAGTTGAGTGTGGCACTTAACTAACGAACAATCAAAACAGTCTGAATGACCAGTAGATAGAAACTCTACTAATTCAAGTTTAGGCTTTTTCCTTACCGAATATGGGGCTTTCAGCCGAAATCACATCCAGAAAGGGAGGAAGTGATTGAAACCTGAGGGTAGATGATTGGTTGACCAAGTGAACCAATTACTTTAATCTACTTTCAATTCCTGAAGTATAAGTGATAGCAAGTGAGAATACAATTGGGAATTTAGATTTGGAATTATATTAAACTATATTTGGAAATTTGGGTTCCTTTCCCCATTGTTCATTTAGAATTTCGAGGAATCAAAGATTCTAAGGAAAGAGATAGTGGCAGTCGGATAATAAACCATATATGAAACCAAATTTGTTTTGCAGTTGGATTTGGATTAAGTCCCTAGAATTTGAAAACAAAAAATAGTTGGAATGTGTTCCATACAAGAATTTTGTAATTTAGATTCTTTTCTATTATAGAGTATTTCTTTATAATAACTGAGACAACCAAGAGTACTTCTAAATTATAAAAGAATGAAATTCTTTTTACCAATTCTAAAATGGATATTGGATATCTATTACAGTATTGTTTTCGGTTATATTGAGATTCTTAATGTTCCTTTTGCTTCAGTGAATACACTTGTCGCATTTCAATAGTATTTGAACAATATATTTCGTCCATACCTGGGTCAATGCAAAGTGGAATTCTTAGATGATGTGTTCTGAAATGATTAAGGAACATGAGAGAATTCAATGGCTAAAAGTATCTCTTGGAATTGGTTGTGAATTTGATGCTGTATCTGGGTATAGGATAGCCAGATAGTATTTTGACTTTTTGGTAAATCGATCTAGAAGTAGATAATTCTTGGAGGGAAAGCTGGTGGTATGGGACATCAGTGATTCCAAAGAGATTTTCTTGTGCGAGAGTGATCTGTAGACCAATGGTTAGTGATTACTGTAATAGTAATACTAACAGAGAAATCCATTGGTTATTTGGTTCGGGTATTTTGGGAAATTATGAGATATAGATCCGGATCCTAAATGGTATCTCATTATTTACAAAATCTAGAGACCTTAAATCTATTTATCTTTTATTTGAACCTATACTTTTTAGAAATTGTTTAAATACGAGACAATTGGATTGAGATTCATATAACTCTTTCCAATGTGGAACTACGTTCTGAAGGACTGACTATAATTGTATGAAATTATACTTCCATACGGTTGTGAATATGGCTCAAAATTTGTTGACATTTTCAATTGATTCAGTTTCAATGAAAAAATGATTGAATTGTTCCTAGACCCAAATGATCATCGCTATTTGATAGTTGATCATTGATATGTAATATTTCTATCACTTGGGACGAGATATTTTATGATTTTGGAGAAACTCCGGTTTGTAATAGTATTGGATACTTATTAATGACTTTTCTGATCTTTGATATTATATACATTGTCTCATGAGGTCCTATTTTAAGAGAAATTAGGAATTTCTTTTAAAAGGGGGAGATGAAGAGATAGAAATAATCAACCGGTTGCATAATTTTTTGAGAAATTCAGAAAGTGTGTAGAGATTGAACTATCCTAGTGAAATAGAGGACTGTTGCAAATAATCTGGAACTAGAGGAGTTTTGGAAATATTGAGCTATGAGTTATTCATCATTATAAATAGTAGTGGTAATTTAGGTTCCACTGATTGGCTTACCAAGTACCATCTTGTTATGGATTGAATCATGTGGGAATAAAATTTTACCCTTAACTTTATATCCAAAGATGTCTGTATAGGTCAATCTAATCTTGGTTTGAATACTAAGATATGATGTAGGCTGATGGAGTGAAGAAATTTTGTTACCAAAAATTTGATGGGTGGAAAACTTGTGGATGTGTAATGTTTATATATAGGAACGTAGTTGGATATGTCGGTTACGTACCTCCCAATCTTTTGGATCTATTGTGTTCCTATGTATGAAGTTTATATCGTATACTTAAACTAGTCAGTGAACATGAACATATAGACGAGTAATGTTCGAAACAATTACTTGCAGATTAATGATTCTTTTTGTAAAACGTATAATTCATTAACTTAGTGATGGTTTAGATGATATTCTAAATGTGGTGGGCGAATCATTAACAATTGACTTGGATTACTCTTAGTTAAAAATTAATTGGTTGAATAAGCAATGTGAGAAGAATTTACCAAGAACTGTTTTGATCTATATTGCTTATAAGACACATGCTTACTCGGTCATTGGGATTTATTAATAAAAGTTATGTGCATAAAATATAGGAAATTCTTGGTATAGAATACTTTTCGAATGAGAAATAGACTCTTAAGTTATTGACTATATCCCAGTGAGCGTGTATATCCAGAGTTTCAACAAATACCAAGAGTTGTAAAAGACGAGTGTTAAAATGGTTTTGGTATGCCTTTTTGTCTTTATTTATCTATTTGATCACATAGTGGATAACTCATATGTTTGTTAAGAATTGAATTGAAAGAATCTTCTTAAAATCTAGGAATTTTCCCGATCCGGGACCAAAAACATCTTCCCAAATCACAACAAAAATTTCAAATTTTTTTCGCATCCTGATCCGTTGCTGGTTGCTATTGAAATGAATAGCAGCTTACTGTTGCAAATATTGATAGTGAATGCAGATATATCTTCAGGAAGAGCAGATTATTGCTGCAGATCTGTACAGTGAATGCAAATATACTGAAGCCAATGAATGCAGCCAACCCTAAACAACCAGAAAGTTCTGACAACCAGCAAGTTTTTGAAAAGTTTTCTAATTTGTGGGCCGCCTGACCATCTGAAACCAAGCAACAAAACTGCATAAGAACTGCTTTTTTAAAATCCTCTCACATGATACCCATATTGGCAAACGTTTGAAAAAAATAATCAAAAAAATTTGCCATCCGGAAAACCCTAACACCAATTCCCCAATCGCGTTCCGCATCACAGTCCGGAAGGCATACTGAATCTTTGCTTGTTATGTAACAATACCTATTACTTGTGGTTTAGGTTCCTTGATCCATCTGTTGCCTGTAGTTTTAGCTATGATCTATCTTATATCATTTTGTGACATTAGTAACTACGAACTTCCATACATGACTGGAAAGATTAATCATTGTTACTCAAAACATTAATGTCACACCATACATATTATGTACATGGCTACTTAGTAGTAAATTAGCAAACCTCCAAAAACACTCTAAAAAAACCCTCAAGGCTCTCAGGCTCTCTCTCTCTCTCTCTCTCTCTCTCTCTCTCTCTCTCTCAACGAACAACAGCAAGAAAGGAGAGAAAAATGGGACCCCTCCGTAATCAGGTCTCATGAGAAAAAAAAATTCCAAAGGAAATAACATTCAGAGATTCGAATCGGCCAAATCGAATTTGAATTGAAATTGCAACTCAATCAGCATCAAATCGAATTTGAATCAAAACCGCAACTCAATCAGCATCAAATCGCGATTCAGTGAAAATATACTTATATCTCATCATTACCTCTTTTTTGCTCCAATCAGTCATTGGCATTTCTTTACATACAAGCAGAAGTATTGTTCTATTGCATGGACTACAGATGTATCCACCATCTTAGGTCAACCACATGATGTAATTAGTTAACCTTCAAATCTTCAGTTCATCCTTATGACCAATTCTTCAAAACATCGCTTTTGATTGTAGTGGTCTAGAAATAAGCCGATGGTGTAAATTAAGTCCATCTCCAATCATCAAGAAAAAACGGTGTCTAATAATCGAGCCATCCTCCCCCACAGTTCACTGCTTAAACGCAAAGCATGCATTCTATGAATACTTGTCAAGAACTTACAGATACTGGCTAAATATAGCCATGTTGAAAATATCACAAATCCTTGCTCATTAAAATAGTATGCCAACACATTAATGACAAATCAAGCATTTTATCATACAAAATCACGGAGAGTGCTGCAAACTCTTTTACATGTCATTAGTCTCTTGATCCCTTGCATAAAATGGTAAATGATCAAGCTGCGATTGAGACGAAAAAAACAAAGAGCAAAAATTTTAGGGAAGAATCTACAACAATCACTTCTCTTGAGCAAAAACCTTTTATCATCATCCATGTATTTTTTCTAACCACTACAAAATATCCTAGTCAATGATTCAGACACTCGTGCCCTGAATTTTGAGCAGGCAAAGAAAAGAACAGTTTCAAATCAATTAGGCAGTAGGAAAATGAGTCAAAATTATTGTACACAGGATCAGAATATTGATGATAAAGACATAGTAGATATCATCTTCTAGACTAAATTACCCATGATTGATAATATGACTAAATTCTGAGAGGACGTCAAAGAATATGCTCAGCAATGAAAATCAAATTCCTCCAAAAAAATAACACCTCAAAATGGAATAACTTAGGTTATTGTATAGTTTCTGCCAAATTCAGAAACGCCATTGGCTTTGACTACAAGATGGCAACCTGATTTGACTCTTCGGATGAGGTGTTGAATGGTACACCCGTTTGTATCGACAACGAATTTTTCAGACACATGCAATCAGGTGCAGGGTATGTATAAATTGATGCAGATGGTTTTCGCAATTCGTGCCCCTTGACATCATTGTGTCTGCGCATAGCTAGCATTTGCCTTGAAAAAGATTCCCATCTGCCAAAAGTTTAATGATAATGATAAGTAAACTAATTTGTGAAAATGGTAAGAAGCTGTCACTAGACCTTTCAAAAAGTTACATTTGGCTTAACGATCAAAAATCTAACGCAGCAAACATGATTTCCAGTCTACTACAGATAGCAGAATCCAAAAATCATAATAGGAAAAAAAAAGACAGCAAAAGAACCCAAGAGTCACTGACGCTAGGAAAAACTGCAGGACTTTTCAAGGCCAATTGGAATACAGAACCTGATACTTGGATTGTCCAACAGCAGTGCTAGCTTTCTCTTATCAGGCCGAATTGTTTTCGCATGTCCTTTATTTAAGAATCTCCTATGTCCAATCAAAAAATGAGGAAAATTCCCACCCTGTGTGGTAACAAATACTTCACTATAAAGGCAAACAGTATAGTCCAATGCAGCTAATCTTGAAGAATGATTCTGCAAATACAACAAAATGTGATTATTGACAATTGACTAGTCAAAAGACCTTCAAAAGGTAGAGCACACCCTGAAGCATGGTTACAATATCCCAGTAATTCTTTTCAAAAGTCGATAAATTTTTTGGTATTATGAAGTCCAACCTATGAAACTTTGTAACATCTAGAGCCTAACTGAAACGGAAATCCTGCTATTATGCCTCAGTTATGTGCCTCAGCAGAATACAAGACATTTTGTGTCCATTCTAGAAAAGACGTAATTACATCATCCATCTGCTGAGATGGTAAAGAGAAAAGACCTTGAAGGGTTCAAGTTCATCCAAAGAGAGTAAAGTCTCTTTTGTTTGAATTGCAGGAAACATCCGACGAAGTGGTAACATGTTTTTCTCCTCTTGATAGATTTTTCCAGCAGCTAAATAGATTGGAGTATCATTCTGAAAACCCATTCCACGTAGCATCATCCCAACCTGCCACAACAAAGCACTAATTTTAAGAGCAAATAATGAGGGTTTACCTCAAAATTTTGTTTTGGTACTCGAGGAATCTTACAACATTTTATCACGAGATCAAAAACCCACTTGCTTCCCAGGGAGACACAGAGTGCATGGTAACAAAAGACTACAATTCTTGATGCTAATTGAGCTGCTGCAAGTCGAGATTCAAACAATTTGTTCCAATTTTTCCCAAAAAAAACTCATTTAGAACATAAATTACTTGCAACATAGCAAGTTTTGAAGGCTGAAGTATACTTTTCCATGAATTTACAAAAGGCTTCAAACTTATCTCAGTTTAAATCTCCAAAAAAGGGACAAATCTCGAAACCTCAGTACGAATCTTTTAGGTATGTTTCACCTTATTTGGAAACTAGCTACCCATATGTAGCTTTTGATGATAGAGACTGTGAGCTTCTAAAACGGAGAACTCAGAGCAGTAAAGTTCCTTCAAGGAAGTGCCTGCGAGTCTCATGATTATGCATTCTTGCAATATTAGTCCAAAAATCACATTCATATTACAATTGGATGTTCTGATTTTCATGTTGTCCACTCAGCAGCAGAGCAATTTCCAATGCAAGATGAGTCTATTTTTATAGGGACACTAGGGATAGTTTGCTTCAAAACTAAAAGATCTGGATAACGGGTTGTGAATTCATCTTAATGTGACAAAAAATCAGATTTTTGCTTCTTGGAACAGAGCAGCATGCTCAACTGTTATACTAATATTCATTCAACCTTAAAACTTTGTTTTCATATCAACCTACAGTTTGCATATTACAACCACCAAATAGAAAAGGAAAAAGTCTACATGTTTTGGAACTTTTCATATCTTTTGAAGTTACAAACATTTCAGTTGCTACTTTTCTACAAGAAAGAATCTCTTGGCAAGATGACAAAATTAAACAAAAATTCAATCTGCTCTTTGGGAAAACATATCCAAGGTAATGAAGCTAATAGTGCTCAAAGCTCCAAGCAACAACTGTTGCACCCATTGCCATCCGTGCCTTATGTATGATTTATCTATCATACAAGACTTGAAAGGCAAACTATAGCTCTCTGCTTATGGCAGTTGTCTGTATGGTGACATTGTGGAGAACTAGATATCAGCATTTAAGACCTACCTTGAGATCTAGAGCTGCAGCTATACAAATGCAGAACAAGGTCCAAATTGGAGGCTCACAAAGCAATGCATTTTGGGAAATTGAAATTGATAGCTATTCACAAGTTATACACGTCATTCAAGTTGCTATTATTTTAATTCGCTCTTCGAACTTGAAATTCAGCACAGCAGTAGATGATGTCAAAACCTTCGTTGATCATTATCATGCTTTAAATTTCAATGAGTTACCTCCCACTTTGCTACACAGATGTTCGCATGCCTAAAAACAGGCTGATTGGACTTCCTTCTACTAGCATGTAAGATCAGAGCACATGTCTGGATAATGATTTCCTTGAACACAGAGGTCTGCACTCCCTTTTAAGTCTTCCAAGGACAAGGCATTTCACTTAATGGCTGATCCATCACACCAGGCCGCAGGGCTCTTCAATGCAACTTAATGCAAATTTCAGCATAAAAAATTTATCACTTGTGCGATCACTACACTTAACAATTCAGCAAGCATTTAAAGAAGTTTATATCTCATTTACTCACGTATACACACATTCAATTGCTATCCCTAAACTTGCTCCCTATCTTCAATTTTTGAAAGGAAACTATTGCATTGTTGAAGATTAAAGCACACTAACATTCATTTCACCATTGAGAGAGGAGGGGGAGAGAACATGCATTGCTTGCAATAGAAAATAGTAGAATGCACAATGAGAGAGGAGATGCAACGACCTCCTACTAGTGTGCCTAAATTTGGTCCACCACTCTCATAGTCCTTTCCGCTTAAAAGGAACTGGACCTGGAACATATCAATTAATCATTGGCACTTTGAATCCTTCAACTACTTATTACTAATAGGTACATTGCAAGTACATTCCACAATCAAATTCTTAACTTATAGTAATATAATTAAGTATCGCATGTAGTTGCTACAGTAACTATAGAAACCCTGACTAACTACTGATTTGGCATGTTGCTGACACATTGTATGATCCCAATGTCATCCAACATGGATGTGTAGGTCATCCCACAAAGAACCCGGGGGAGTCCCACACACTAAATATACTTATTACTAATAGGTACATTGCAAGTACATTCGACAATCAAATTCTTAATATAATTAGGTATCGCATGTAGTTGCTACAGTAACTATAGAAACCCTAACTAACTACTGATTTGGCACGTTGTTGACAACACATTGTATGATCCAAATCCAACATGGATGTGTAGGTCATACTCCCACAAAGAACCCGGGGGAGTCACACACACTAAATATCTAAATGGCTTGAAAATATGGCCTCTAAAAAGTGACTTCACATGCCGCTTGCACAAAAAAGGTCATAGCATGGTTGACTACCTCACATGGTCTCTATTTTGATTTCACACATCAGTCAGCATGGTTGACTACCTCACAAGGACTCTTAACTTTCAATTCACCCATCTTAGACTTGATTATCAATCATTCACTTCTTTTTTTCCACCTTGGTCGTGCTAGCACATTTTCCTCTACGCCCAGTTCCCAAATACAACATACCCCACGTTACACCTTTAGCACCTCCCAAATTCCCCTTTATCAAGCCTCAAACTTGACATTGAACATACCTCACTATCAATCATTCACTTCTTTTTCTCCACCTTGATCTTGCTACCACATTGCCTTCTACAAACAATTCCCAACATACCCCACGTTAAACCTTCAACACCTCCCAAATTCCCCTGTATCAAGCCTCCCTCTAATCATTACTTCGCCAAATGCCAGCAGATTGCTCATTGGAGACACACCAAATACCAACATACCCCATGTTACCTCCCAAATTCCCCTTTATCAAATGTCCTTCCAATTATTACTTGGCCACATGCTTTCATATTGCTCATTGGATACACAAACCAATTTCCTCACCACTAGGCTTTCTTTCCCATCCAAAAGACATAAACCGAACACAAAGCACACCTTCCATCGCAAACCTTAGTAACAATGAATGTCATAATTGCCACCCACAACATGTCATCCAAATACACACCATCACTCCGCACCTCCTTCGTATGCTAGATGTCAATAACCTTCCTTGTTGCAAAGTGCAATATGCCTACAAAGAAGCTGAGAATAAGAGATTCATTGAAATCTTACTTAGTTCTTGCTTTTTGGAAAGAATTTCTTTTGGTATACTCAACATGAGGATGAGTCATGGGGGATACAATTGCACATACACAAATATCTTAAATACATACCATCTTAAATACACATACATGTACTTCATGTTTCACATTTCATCAGCTTGATAAACTACTTGGTGATAAGGTTCTAGATTTTCTACTTAATCTAACTTTTTATCTATGTTTTTCAAAGACACATTGTACTAACCTTTGATGCCATATTCGACAATCTAACATACCAATTTGGCACCTAAGACTTACAAATAGAGAGAGAGAGAGAGAAAAAAAAGCTTTATTAATGTCTTTTCCATGCCAAAAGGCGTATAAGACAGAAAAAGTACATGTCAAGTATGTGGTAACCATGAGGGCGTCTAAAGCATCTCCAAAGCTGTAATAAAGGAAAAACGTCTAGTACAATCTAAGCTAAGTACATGAATGAGAAAGCCTGTGCATGAAAGTCAAGTGTGTCCATGTCAAGATGTCAGGTCTGTGCTGGTACTGTAGAAGGATGTAATGCGAGATGTAATCAGGAAGCACTGGGGCACGCTGGCGTCGTCTATGAGCATGAGCATGTGTAGTGCGTCTCTGTATAGGAGGTCTGGTGGGACGTCTCTTGTGGTCGCCTGAGGCTGGGTGGCGCATCGTCTTTGCATCCTAGGAATGTCGTCGTAATCGCTGTCAGTCATGTCAGCATCCGGACGTGGTCTCCTTCGTGAGAAGAAGGATGTAATCTGAGACTGTGTGTCTCGATAAGCATGATGAGTTGTCTGGCATAGGTCATGTCGCAGGAGGGACATCTCATGTATCATAAGTGCCACACAGTGGGGGTCCTTGTATGAGATAAAGTGTAGCTGGTGTCTGACGAAAAAGGCAATGATATCGCCCTCTGATCTCGTAGTAAACTGGACATGTGAATAAGAAATGCTCCTCTGACTCGACCATAGATAATGAGCACAACTAGCAAATCCGCTCCTCCTGTGGGGTGCCCTGGAAGCGTCCAGTCTCAATAGCCAACTAGTGTGAAGATACTCGGAACTGGCCCAATAAAAATCGAAGCCCGTGAGATAGTCCTGAGGTGAGATAACGTGGCAAAAATGGAAGTCCCCTGTGTCTAGCTCCAGGAAGTATGTCCTGTACTAGTCGAGTTTGACCCCGAGTGGTTCGTGCCATGTCCATCTCTGATATGCTCTATAAAAAAAGCGTCTGATATACTCATGGGTGGGCCCCGATGGAAGATCTGAAGATTTACAAGACCTAGCTATGGAGTATCCTAACTCAGATGCTAGATCAACTATGAAAGCTTGAGAAAAACTTGGCTATGGAAATATCACACACAAGGAGAATTGCATGAGCATCTCACAAACTCAAAAGTCTCAAGAAGAAATGAATTGCTTGAGAGAGAGAGGAGGGCGTGGGTCCTCCAAATCCCTTGTGAGGCAAGCACCTCCTTTACATGCATGGAAAGTCTAGGTGTCAACCATAGGAGTGAGCTACTTGGCCAAGTGGGCCACTTGCACTAATTTACATAACTTAACAAAAGGGGGGGTCATGCATTTAATTAAAACATGCCCCATGAGTTATATACAACTTAACTAATGCTTAGCCAGAAGGGGTAAAATAGGCATTACTCTTCAACACCCCCCCTTAATGGCAATTTTATTCAAACTGACACCCAACAAAGTTCTGAACTTTTCAAACTTATCTTTACTAAGTGGTTTAGTAAAAATATCAGCTGTCTGGTCGTTGGTGTCACAATAAACTAGCTCGATCTCCCCACTGTGCACTTTCTCTCGTATAAAATGCTGGTCCACCTCTATGTGTTTTGTCCGTGCATGATAGACTGGATTCCTTGCAAGCTGAATGCAGCTTTGGTTATCACAATGTAACAATGTAGGTCTTACTTGAGCAATCTGCATGTCCTCAAGTAGACGGCGTAACCAAATGGCTTCACAGGCGGACCTCGTAGTCGCCCTGTACTCAGCTTCGGTAGACAATAGAGCAATAGTAGGCTGCTTCTTACTGCACCACGATATAGCCCCTGAACCTAGGCTGAAACAATAGCCTGTCGTCGATCTCCGATCGTCTCTATCACCTGCCCAATCAGAATCTAAATAGCCTTCCAGCTGAAGGTTCCCGTCATCCGTGTATCCAATCCCATAAGTCACTGTCCCTCTTACATATCGTAGGATCCGCTTGGCTGCCTTCCAATGTGCTTCGGTAGGCTTACACATGTATTGACTTGCGATTCCAACCGCATAAACAATATCTAGCCTGGTGGTAGTAAGGTAAATCAGGCTGCCCACTAACTGACGATAGAGCGTCTCATCTGCAAATGCTGGACCATCATCTTTTGATGGCTTGTTGTTTGCATCCATGGGTGTGCTGATTGGTTTGCTTTCTTGCATGTTAAACCTCTTCAATAATTTCTGTGCATACTTTGCCTGTGAGATAAAAAGACAACGCTTTCCTTTCCAAACTTCAACTCCTAGGCAATAGTGTAGCAAACCCAAATCTTTCATTTCAAACTCATTAGAAAGATTCTTCTTAACACAAGCAATAAGCTTCTTATTGCTTCCCGTGATGAGTAGATCATCCACATAGAGCACAACCACAAAATCTTCTCCTTCCCTGAAGACATAAAGATTGCAATCAGACTTACTCTTCTCAAACCCTTGCCTTGCAAAGTACTCATCAATTCGGCTATACCAAGCCCTTGGCGCCTGTTTGAGCCCATACAAGGCTTTCCTAAGCCTGCAAACCAGATTCTCCTTGCCTGTTATTTCAAATCCCTGCGGTTGTTCCATGTAAACCTCCTCCTGTAGGTGCCCATTAAGAAAGGCACTCTTGACATCCATTTGATGGACATCCCAATCAAAATATGAGGCTATAGCCAAAACGGTCCTGATAGATGTCATTTTAGCAACAGGTGCGAATGTCTCATCATAGTCTAGCCCCTCTTGCTGAGCATAGCCTTTCGCCACCAACCTTGCCTTGTACTTGTCCACTGTTCCATTGGCATGAAACTTGGTCTTATAGACCCACTTGCAACCTATTGGTTGCTTCCCTTCTGGCAATGTAGTGAGCTCCCATGTGTCATTCTTGACAATGGAGTCGTACTCCTCCTGCATGGCATGTTGCCATACCTTTTCTCTCACGGCTTCGTGAAAGAATTGTGGCTCATCTGCATTCAGAATAGTGGACATAAGAGCAAAGTTAGTCTCTTGTCTCTCATGAGACCTAAGAGATCTTCTGACACCCTGTTCACTGCTCTCTCCTTCTTCAATCATTTGACCTTCTTTGATTGTTTCCCAATACCACCTAGGTAGCTTCTTCCTAGCAGTAGGTGATGTGGATGGTGACCACGTATCCCATGGTACTGTTTTAGTCTTCCGTTTGTCCCCAACTTCTGCTTCTGGTACTTGGCCAAAAAGAGGTCTCGAACTAGTAGGTTCGGTTTCCTGTTGTTGCTCCTGCACTTGAGGCTTACAGGACTCTTGACTAGGATCCTCATCCGTGGAATCAATCAAGGGTATGAACTCAGTAATTCCTTCCTTCTCTTGCTCTTGTATCTTGGGTGCATGCTCTTCATCAAAGATGACATCTCGACTTAGGATCTTCCTCCTGTTTTCGAGATCATATAGCACATAAGCTTTCTCACCTTCACTATACCCAAGAAAGACACACTTTACGGATTTTGCATCAAGTTTCTTCCGCAAGTCCTTTGGTATATGTGCATATGTTGTACACCCAAATACTCGAAGGCTGCCCACCTTGGGCTTGTTGCCACTATATGCCTCTTCTGGCGTGATTCCTTCAACTGCTTTGGTTGGACTTCTATTCAATAGAAAAACAGCAGTTGCTACCGCTTCTGCCCAAAAGGAATTTGGCAACCCCTTTGCCTTGAGCATGCTCCTCGCACACTCAACTATAGACCTGTTTTTCCGCTCAGCCACGCCGTTTTGCTGCGGTGTATGTGGAGCAGTAAACTGTCTCTTTATCCCACATGCTTTGCAAAGATCTTTGAACTCATCAGAAATATACTCACCACCCTTATCTGACCTGAGAGTCTTTAACCTCTTTCCTGTGTGGTTTTCCACCATAGCTTTCCACTGTTTGAAGTATTTGAACGCTTCAGATTTCAGTTTCAAAAAATAGACCCATACCTTCCGAGAGAAATCATCTACGAAGGTCATGAGATAGTATGCCCCCCCTGCTGATTTGACCTGCATGGGACCACATAAATCTGAATGCACAAGTTCAAGAATGCCCTTGGCCCTGGTAGCTTTCTCCTTTGGAAACTTTTTCCTCGATTGCTTCCCTAATGCACAAGCCTCACATGTATCTGAAGAAGCTTAATGCTAGGAAGATCTACTACCATTTTGTGCCTGTTCAAAACTTGCAAACTTTTGTAACTCAAATGACCATATCTCTCATGCCAAAGCTTGTCCCGATTAGTATCTCTTGCAGATAAGGCCTCTTGGCTAGGAATGGTTGTGAAAAGCTTGTAAAGACCTCCTTCTTGCATTCCCTTGGCTACCACTTTGAAGTTCTTCTCTTTGTCTTTTACCAAACATTTAGAATCATTAAACTCTACCACCATGTTCTGTTTGGTAATGGCACCAACAGATAACAAGTTCTTAGCCAACCCTGGTACATGCAACACACTTTTAATTTCCTTCACCTCACCTGATGATAGCTGTATTGCAACTGTACCTTTGCCCCTCACCATACGTGTAGAATTATCTCCAAGGTAAACATGCTGGCCATCTTCTGTCTCCTCATAGGTGCTGAACCAATCTCTATGAGGTGTCATGTGCTTTGAGGCTCCAGAATCAATGTACCATCCACCAAATGTGGATTCAGATGATAGGGCTGCGGTGAATAGCTCAAGCACACCAGATTGCTCCTCCTCTGCAACTTTGTCAACAAAGTGACTCTGCTAGTTCTTTCCCTTCTTCTGATCACTTTGCTTCTTCCTGCATTCAAAAGCAAAATGCCCATACTTACCACAATAGTTGCAGTTGCCCTTCCTCTTGGGTGTAGATGAAGAATTGGTGCTTGACTCCTCTCCAACCTGTAACTTGGACACCTGCTGCTCCAAGCTTTGCTTTGAGTTCTTCTTTTTGCCTTTGCCTTTCTTCTGAAAGTTTTGCTTCTTCTTAGAAGCAAATGCAAGCTCTGGATTATCTTCCCTTTCAGAAAGATTCTTCCTTCTCATCTCCTCCTGTAAAAGAAGACCACATAACTCCCCAAAGGTTGGGAGTTTCTCCCTAGCAGAAAGGGACATCACAAAGTCTTGATAGTTGAATGGCAAGCTGTTCAAAACTATGGGAACAATACTCCTGTCACTTACTTTCTCTCCAACTGAAGCAAGCTGATCCAATAGGTCCTTGACCTTTGTAATATGATCACCAATTGTTGCACCTGCTTCCATCTTGAGAGTATGTAACCTGTTTTGCAAATACACCAACTTGGCTGAATCCACTGTTTCAAACATAGACTTCAGAATTGTCCAAGCATCAGCTGCATCCCTTGCATTGCAAATGTGAGGAATAATATTGTCCTTGACAGAAAGATTGATTATCCTATGAGCTTTATGTCTCCTGTTCATGTAGTCCTTCAATTCAGGATCAGATGTTGGTACAGGTTCTGTACCTGTCATGACCTCCCAGCAATTCTTATCCATCAAGATATTCGCTATCTTGAACTTCCACACTCTGTAGTTTGTGCCATCTAGTTTGCTAGATTCACCCAGCAAACTCTCCCCAAGACTTGCCATGCTAAAATCTGCTTAAAAACAGAAGCTCAACTTGAAAGAGATAAAAAAAGAACAGCTTCCAGCAACAAGGGTTTAACCCCAAACTAGGGTATGTAGCCACTTCAAGGCAACCCTTCAGCTCCTGCTTTTGTCTTTGCCACTTGGTGTGGCCTCACTAGCACAAGCACTAGGCTCCACTGGAACAGAAACCAGAAGCCCCTACAGAAAGTGCGCCCTACTTTCGTATAAGCTCCTCCAGAAAGACTCTCCAAAACTTAGCCAGATTTAGAAAGTTTTTGGATCATCCCACTCCCCTTGCCAATAGCTCTCCAACAGTGCAAGACTCCACCTGATCTGACACCTGTAGATCAAATGCTCCCTCTTTCAAGATTGAGGTGCTTGTAGAAGATAAGAATCTTCTCAAGAATCTAAGCACTGAAGTTTCTTTGACTCTCAGACTCACAGGCTAGACAACCTGCTCTGATACCATGAAGATTTACAAGACCTAGCTATGGAGTATCTTAACTCAGATGCTAGATCAACTATGAAAGCTTGAGAAAAACTTGGCTATGGAAATATCACACACAGGGAGAATTGCATGAGCATCTCACAAACTCAAAAGTCTCAAGAAGAAATGAATTGCTTGAGAGAGAGAGGAGGGCGTGGGTCCTCCAAATCCCTTGTGAGGCAAGCACCTCCTTTACATGCATGGCAAGTCTAGGTGTCAACCATAGGAGTGAGCTACTTGGCCAAGTGGGCCACTTGCACTAATTTACATAACTTAACAAAAGGGGGGGTCATGCATTTAATTAAAACATGCCCCATGAGTTATATACAACTTAACTAATGCTTAGCCAAAAGGGGTAAAATAGGCATTACTCTTCAGCAAGATCTGTGCCAAGTGTGTCCAGTATCTGGGAGGCCTAAGAGAACCATGATAGTCGCTGCCCCTGGTCATAAAGGTGTCGTGATGAGGCAAGTGTCGTCTGTATGTATCTCTGCTTATCTGTGGGGAGCATCATGATACGCTGAATATACAGGATAAGCTGGAAGATGGTGGACAACTGTATGGGTGGGACCGCGAACTCTGTCAATATAATCGAGTGTGGGACAGACGACTTAGCCCGTATCATCCAAGATAGCATGAGAACCTGCAGTCGTGAAATGCTGGCCCAATCAGATGATGTAAGACCCGTACACCATACCTCTGCTGCATATAGGATTGTGGGGGTGACGAGAGTATCAAAAAGCTGACATTTACTCGGGGCATCCCGATAAATCGTCTGAAACATAAACACTCCAACTGGACGAGGGAGGCATGACCCTTCCCAAGCCTGGCGGAAGCTACCTGTCGCATACCAAATATAGGGCTTGTAAAAAGTACGCCAAGGTAAAGTGTAAGAAGATACAATCTCCAAGGGCTGCCTATCAAATATGAGTGTCCGACGCTGCATAAAAGCTCTCAATGTGTTGAAAACCATAACTTTGGTTTTCAATATGTTAACCCCCAGTCCCCATCCACTGGCATGAAGACTGTCGAGCTGTCACTATAATCCCTCCCTAGTAGGAGATAAGAGTACCACGTCATCAGTGTATAAAAGTATGGCAATCAAGATACTCCCAAGTCTGCAACCTGTACCACCACATCCCTCAATGACTCTCTCAAGCTCATCGATATATAGCCCAAACAGGGTTGGAGATAGAGAACAGCCTTGTTTCACACAAATGGTACTCCAAAGATGATCTGAGATGCCGGTGTCACTCCGAAAACAGCCAAGGACTCTCTCGTAGAGTGCCATCACTGCCGAGATCGTGTCAGTAGAGAAACCAATATCACGTAGCCGCTGGATGAGAAGGGATCGTGGAACAGAGTCGAAGGCTTTCCTGAAGTCAACAAAACAACAATAGACCTGCTCTTTCGTGTGTCTGGCCTCTTCAATAATGGTCCGAAGTGAAGATGTGATCTGTGGTGGAGCAGTGTGCTCTGAAACCCACCTGGCCCAATGCATGTAATCTCCTAGATTCTGCCTCAGAACTGACTGCTAACTGGAGGATGGTGTCGTATAGCTTGGCAATAATATGTCCAAACAATAATTACCAGGATCCATGGGGTCACCAGTTTTGTGAATGGGATGGATAATGTTGGTACACCAAGAGGAAGGGAAGCCAGAAACGACTGCTCAATTGAGCAAAGTGGCTAGGGTAGGTGATAGTGTGTCTGCAGCATGGATAAGGAGTTCGGATTGGAGGTCATCAATATCGCGGATGCGATGGGTTTTCAGTCTCTTGATGGCCGTCAGGACCATGTCCGAGGTGAAGAACATGAAAGTGGTCGGCCGGGGAGAGATGGAGATGGGTGTGTCTGTGGGTGCAGTATATAAAGTAGTGGCATATGTAGTCCAGGTATGAAGGTCGGTGAGGGGAGGAGGTGGAGTAGCTTGGGTGACTTGGAGCTGAAGAGAACGACACTCGACGTCAAACCAGGGAGGTCGGATAGTGTGTGGCGAAGTGGGTAGACGTCGAGAGAGAAAGAAAGAAAGAAAGATCTTTATTAATGTCCATGGAGTACCCTAAGGTACATAGGACTGAAAAAAAGGTATATGTCAAGTGTGCCCGGTGGGAGCATGAAAGCTCAACCACCTAAAAGAAACAAGATTACAATAAAACAGGAAATAGTGCTATGCACAAGGAGAGTCAAGCATCATAGATGTCTCTCTGCTTTGTGAAAAAAAATGATGTAAAGTATGTGGTGGCACTGTCTCTGTGCGAGCTGCGTCTCTCTGTCGTCGAGTAGATGATCGGTGGTGTCTACGCTGTCGTGAAGTTGCAGGCCGTGGCCTGCGGGCTGGCTGTCTCTCTGGTCGACGACACTGCCTCTGCCGTCTATGTATGGTGGCATCTGGAATCTCAGCCTCTCCATCAGAGTCACTACTATACCCAGCAGGATCCCGAGATAGAAAATGTGTCCGATAGAACTCCGCCTTCACCCCAGATGAATCCTGCCAAGTGCTCTGAAGATATGCCTTGTATGAGTATCCTCTAATATACTGATGAGTAACAGCTGGTAGATCCGTAATGTGAATACTCAATGTGGAGAGGAGACGACAGGCCTGGGAATACCACGAGGAGTGTCCCTCAGAGTGTAGGTGCTGGGAGGACGACAGAGCTGCTGCAGCATAGTGTGTGCCTCTACCCTGGAGATCCTCTAGGCGTTGTATGAATGTGACAATATGGAACAATGCCTCTATCTGAATAGGGGGGACGGCAAACTCTGCCAATATAATATGATGTGGGATAAAGGGCTTAGCCCGTATCATCTGAGAGAGCATATGAATCTGAAGTCGTGAGATGCGCACCCACTCGGTAGCTGTCAAGCTAGTACTCTATGTATGAATAAAACAACAATCTCTCATCATGCAAGAAGGAGATGCAAGAGCTTAACCAACTGCTCTGCTGAGGTACAAAGGCAAGAGCTTAACCACCTGCTCTGGCAAACATCTAAAGATCTCATCTAAAGAGACACCAGAAAGAACTGAGTCAATGAGTGGCTGATCTGAAGAAGCAAGTGATAGGCTGTGAAGTGCGTGCTGGATCTCGACGAACGACTCGGTAAGGCCGTCGTGGGGCTTTGGATGATTGTGATGAACGGACTGCACGTCTCAGTCTGGAAGGTGGTTGCTGAGTTTGCATAGCCTTTTGTCGTGCCGGGATATCAAGCTCATCCTCTGAAACCTCCTCTCTATCCCTCTTTTGTAAGAAATGTGTGATGAGAGTCTGACTGTAAACATCATCAGCCTCCGAAGGTAGACGAGATGCTCGCAACGTAAACATCTCTCTCAATAGGAGTCCGACACATCTAGAGTCTGCATATGCCAAGAAAGAGCCAAGGGAGAGAGGAGTGTCTCTGTAGAGACAATAATAACAGCCTCGGATCTCATAATAAATAGGGCATCTGAAAATGAAATATGACTCATCCTCTACCTCCTGCATCGAGCATAACTAGCAAATCCGTTGTGGTCTGGGTGTATCAGTATAACGACCAGTCTCGATAGCGAGCTGATGTGAGGAGACACAAAGCTGCCCAATACGATATCGAAGACCATATGATTCATATCGACTAGCCTATGTAAGAGAGAGAGAGAGAGAGAGAGAGAGAGAGAGAGAGAGAGAGAGAGAGAGATTGGCATTCATCTAGGTCACTACATTTCTCCACCATATAGCTCCAGAAAACCATCAAGACTTTCTTACCTTAAACAAAAAATTTGACATTAGATCCTAACCATTGGGTAGAGGAAAACAAGACCAGAGCACAATTTGACATCAAATCCTTTATCCTAAAAAATTTGGGAAGAAGCTTCACTCAAAGAAAAACCATGTTGACAGAGTTCAATGTGCAAAAATAATAGCCTTCATATGAGAGATTTATAAGAAGAATAGGGCTGAAATTTATCATTTGGTTCTCTTTTCAAAGAGCTAGAGAAAAGTTAATACATTGAAGAATGTGGAGAAGAACATCAAGCATCCGGCCAAGCTCAAGACCCACAAGGGATGATGGTTGTGAAATTTAAATGGAGTGCAAAGTTTTATGGTACCTTTCGAATTGCCTTTTTGAACCATGTTTGAATCAGGAAAGAATCAGCTTCGCTTTCTTAGTGTTAATGGGTAACATGTAGATTATGATTCATGATTAATTGATAGCGAAATTCGAATCCTAACGCGGAACTTCGAACTTCCAACTCCTGAGTCTTGTTACCTAACAATACCTGTCACTTGTGGTTTAGGGTCCTTGATCCATCTGTTGCTTGCAGCTACGTTTATCTTATATCATCTGTGACATTAGCTAGAAAGATTGATCACTCAAAACATTAATGTCACATCATACATATTACATTATTGTAATGTACATGGCTATTTAGTAGTAAATTAGCAAACCTACAAAAACTCTTTAAAAAACCCTCAAGGCCAATGCTAGGAATCAAAGAGTGGTATGTAATTGCACTGGTTAAAAAAACCTTTCACAAGTAATACAAGACAATGAGATGTCCATTTTCCCCAACTATTTCAGGAGCACTACATCGGCAATGGGTACAATATAACGAATTGCCAATTGATTGACAAATTTAATATCAACCCACAATCGCATTGGGCACCTAGCACAAGTTAAGTTAGGTATGTGACCAACTGCAATACGGTGTGCACAATGCATCAATAGTCATTAAGGCAAGATAAGAATAACAGTCATGAACCCAGGTACGTATGTAGAACGGAGCATGACCATGGCTAGCTGAAAGTAGGCCAAGGTGGTTTTGTGATCCTTAGCCCACAATGGGGCACAGGAGTGATTGTCAACAGGCTATGAAATGATGCTACTCGTTTGAATAGATAATGTTCTTTCCTTTGCGTTGAAAAGATGCAAAGGAATTGTATACAAATAAATAGTTCCAAAATTTCTCCACAATGAACGTAGGCAAAACCAATGTCATGGTCATTGGCACAACAAACAGAGGTAAATGTCACAAAGGTAGCAAACTCCAACAAGCATCTTGGTTTGGAGTTTAAAGCTAAATACAAAAAAAGCCAATACATAGAGAGGTGAGTCTAAGTGCAATTTTGAGCTCTCTTTGCAATGCTAAAATAGATGTACGTATGCAAAAAATTTAAAAAAAAAGATTCATTTTCATTGCATTGTTGGAACCAATACTTTTGCATTGCAGCCAAGTTTGAAGTTCAAGTTTTGGATAGGAAGCACTAAAGACGAAAGAGTCAACCCAAAAGTGGTATATGGAGTAGGAAGGAGATGTGAAGCTTTGGATTCCTTGTCCAATCCTACTAGGAAAGACAAATACATCCTGAAAAGGGAGGCCTTATTCCGGTTCATACACTTCATCAAGTTCAAGGAGTTGAATGTTGAAAGAATTCCCCACAAAGCTATGATAGCTGGAACACAAAAAGGATACCAAAAGGCAATAGGTAATTGGCTGCGAAACAATGAACAGACAAAGGTCTATTAAAAGAAAGCTAAGGATCACAAAACCACCTCGGCCTACTTTCAGCTAGCCATGGTCATGCTCCATTCTACATACGTACCTGGGTTCATGACTGTTAAGTGAAACAAAGCTAACAGAAAAATTATGGAAGAAACCCAAAGAAAAGACGTTGTTCTACATTCTGACAATCAAACCAATAGTCATGTATACAGAGAGCAAAAAACCTTGAAGAAAAATACATTAGTATGAATAAGGCATTTCGATATGCAGAATGAGAGTAATCTCTGATGATTTGGAGGTGGAGACGTGCAGATGGAAGAGTATAAAAAAAGGATAGAAATTTTTTAAGATTGAAGCAAAGGAGAAATGGAAGATAACGTTCATCTTTCACTTCACTCATATCAAGGCTCTTCACAACATGCAAAGCTAGAGCTGTAATTTATGGAATTAGATGCCCAAACATATCAAAATCTCCCCGAAGACCATTTATTGCAGGAAAAACATTTTAGCTAACCTAGACTCAGGGTGACTTGATCTTCGATCATTTTTCTTCACTTATGTAATGACGTCTTGTAAAGAAAAAAGGACAACAAGGAGGCTATCTAGAACTGTAGTGAAAATGTTATGTTTCATATAATTTCTGCAGTCCCATAGATTCTATTGGGCCTGCACTGGACTTCAATAGAACATTTCAAATCTTTCAATAGGTTAAACATTAGAAACGTTCTTAATATTACCTTTGACAAAAGCATACATCCATCAAGCCACAAACATGTATCACAAATGATGGTAGATGGGACTTTCAGAAAAAAACAAAGGGCAAACCTCTAAGGGTGTCAAAGGGCATTTGCCATCCATCCTAAAAGCACCGGGTTTGATAACTCGTCCTGGTTTTTTGAACTTTCCTCTCCATCCTCTTTCTCGAGCAGCATCCAATTCCATCTTTTCCTCTTCACCTCCATCATATATGCAGCAAGAGAATGCCACCATGTCCTGAAATCCAAGTTACATTCAATATCATTAATAATTGAAATTCAAAAAGAGAATCGTTGCAAAAACCAGGAGAAAACATAGTTAACAGTCAAAAACAAATTAACACATCCAAACACTAAAAGTTCATCATACAAATACA
The DNA here is from genome assembly GCA_029204225.1 of Diphasiastrum complanatum. Lineage (NCBI taxonomy): Eukaryota > Viridiplantae > Streptophyta > Lycopodiopsida > Lycopodiales > Lycopodiaceae > Diphasiastrum > Diphasiastrum complanatum. Next base: position 24,227,917 of record CM055097.1, on the reverse strand, counting down.
CCGCGCAGTAGTATTTGGGAGTTTCTAACCTCCTCAAATCGAAGATGAACAGCCACATACTTTCCATGTGTGCTGGAACTAAGCTCAAGCATTCGTTGAACCAGGGTATTTCCAGTCTTGGAGATTGGATGTGCAAACCTTAATGCTACAAAGTTTGTTCGACACCTTAAGCGTTGAATGTCAAGTGGTATTTTGTCGAAGGACAATCGATTGGCAAAAGGAGAAATCCTGATGACCCTGCTCAAAAAACTCAGGTTATAGAAGAACCTGTGCATAGAATGATAAAACATAAACCATTGCCATGATTTACAAACGTGAATTGTTTATGCTGCTTCTTCCCCTTACCACTGAATGGAGCAAACTATCCCTTTGAATTATTGTAGTTAGACCAGCGCTTACCCAGTCTCGATTAACTTTGGAAGCACGGTATCCAAATAAAAGCTTGTTGGAGATAAGGCTTTGATCCTGAAATTGTAGATATTGCTCATATTGCCTACTTTCTCCATAATATTATCTGGAAGCCGCTTTATTACTTTGACATAGGGAGAAAGGGTTGTGATAAAATGATCTTCATCATAAATATCTCCAAAAGTGCTGACAAAAACCAAACATAATTGCAGTTACTAATTCATACTCTAATAAAGCAAGGATCTGCAAAATGCAGAAGCTTTGAAAAAAATTCCATATTGCATACACCAAAAGCAAAATTCATTCAAAAAATTTAGATCACCAAGGGAATCATTTATTTAAAAATTAGCTCTGAGTATGTATTTCCATTCTTTCACTAGACATTAGCATGCAGACAAGCAACAGCATTGACATACCTAGGAAGCAAGACTAGAAAGCAACTAGCATATGCATTGGAAAAAGCTCCTTCTTATGTTCTTACAAAACTGTCAATGGACATGCTTGGAGCCATATTTATCAAAACCCCATGCTTGTGTTGCAGATCACTCCTTGGGCCATGCGCATGGTCAATTTCATCACCAGGAAGAGGAACGTGCTGACCCTGTTCCGCACCTTCTCGCAGCTGGACCTGAAGAAGCCGGCAGCCACTCGTTTTGCCTACTACTTCTTGGTCCTAGCGACTACTGGCAGTACAAGACCCCTTATAGAGGATTGTTGCTAGTGATGGCTTCCATAACTTCAAAGGTGTCAACGCAGATGCGATACATTTCTAGACCACTGTGTTTGGAGAGGAGTTCTAGACACGGGCAGCGGAGCTTGTGGGAGTCCTAAGACCCATTTTGTGTTGTGCTTGGTAGACCGTGAGGGGTGCACTCTCGGTCTCATATACGAGTTCATGGCCCGCATCGGCAAGGCGGTTCAAACGCCGGCCTTGGATGAGGACAATTATGACTCTCCAGTGTCTTCTACTTTATTTGACTGAAGTTTGTTGCATTTCTTTTATGCTACGACGCACTGATGATTGTAATGTGTCAGTTATAGGAGGGAGAAGATCTTGCAGATCTCCACCGACCCATCCATGTCGTAGCCCACATGTTGCACCCCTTGTGGCACTCTACCATAAGCTCTAGAGAAATTGACTCAAGTCTATGGAACTAGTTGACCCACACTGTGGAACTACTTGTACAGTCAAAGGCACATGGTTTTGGATGAACCAGAAACCCTAACCCTAGGAATGTTATATAAGAGCATGTGACACCATTTTGTAGCCACCTTTTTCATTTGAGAAGAATAGAGTTGAGAGAGAGAGAGAGAGAGAGAGTATCTCCTCCTTCCTATCTCTTGCTTGAAAAATCCCTCCGTTTTTCTTTGTGTGTGATTCTTGTGGATGATGAATGTTTGTATTGTTTTTGTTAATCATGTTATCACAATCACAAATGATCCTTAGCACTTGCATTCATCCATTTAGTTTCAAAATTAATCCATAAAATCCACACACAAGCAAAATAGGTGTTAGAATCATATCTTGGAGTGATCATTAAGATCCATAGGTAGGATTTCCTTTCACCGTTCACCTCCCTTGAGAAGATCAACCTCTTGAGGAGAAAATCTAGAGCCAAGGATGCCTAGATAAACCAAAAGCAACCAAAAGACCAAAAAGGGAAAAGAAAGATCAATAAAACACCAAAAAGAAAAAGATAGGATTAAGAATCTCACCCCAAGTTATAAGCCATTCCACTTCTAGATCTCACACTAAGCTTGACATGCTTAGTAGGCTTAGATCCCCAATCTTATTTCGTTGTTTACCCTCTCCCCATTGGATCGAAACTCGTTATTACACATGACTACTCACCTGGTTGGAGATCCAAAACCTCTTCTTTGCCCCCTAGGTCAACTGATTAGGAAGACACGGAAAGGGTACAACACCCTCGCCTATAACTCCTCAGTATTGTCTTCTGTCACTATTGGCTCTTCTATAATCTAAGCCTTAGAAGCGCAGGCCGTCTCCCCCCCCCCCCCCAACACACACACACACACACCATGGCCATTTCGTCGTCCACCCAAATGTTTTGCTGGAAAACTAATGAATCGTTGGTCTTTTGGGCCAGTAATTTGAGATTGCAATTCGTTTTCAATTTGTGATTCGTGAATGATTTATATATATATATATATATATTCCTTTCTCACAAAGAGATTGCTTTTGTTGTAGTTTACTGTTTTTGACAAAATGTAGTTTGCTGGTCTTAAAAGAACACTAGCGCATGCATTTGTAGCTAATGGTTGTAGATGCTTAAATAGGAGGCGTTAGATGCTGAGATTTATAGAGAGTTGTATAGGCAAGCAGAGGCTGGCACATGGGCTTAACAGCAGCAGAGGAGGGCAGAGAGGGGGCGGGAGAGGCCTGAGGAGGGATGACTCGAAGGGTGGAGAGGAGCCCAGGGCTGATTATGAGGAGGAGTGGTGGGTAAAGGAGGGGGAGGACGAGAGGGTGTTTGTTAGTGGATCGTGATGTGGAGACAGAGGAGGAGCCATCTATTCCCGCACGTAGGCCTAGAGGCCGATCTAGAGGTTCGAGGAGGGGGGCCTGAGTTCACTTTTTGTAGAGAGGAGCGGAGCATCACAGGTCGTTACTGGCCAAGCATCATCACAGTGGGTAGGACCCCCCAGGGTGTAGGATCACAACCTCCTGACACAAAGACACACAGGCATAGACCTCAAAGGGGTACAGTGTTACGAGCACGTAACCAGTGCCGAACCCTAGAGAACACAGGAGGTCAGATACCACAGCCAGGGTCGTGTCCAGCGTATACGACCAACAGGGCAAGATAGTGTGAGTAGTGTGCCCCGGCACGGTCCATAGCCATGGCGGGCCTAACACAGCTTAGGGACCCTGTCAGCAGGATAGGGCCCCACGTTGGGTCCCGACGTGCAGTCAGCCACGTCAGTGCCACGTGGCCGACACTTGGCAATAAGCATGCTACCAGTCCTCACACTGGGCTAGGAGAGGCTTGCTCCATATCAAGGAGTAGGCAAGGTTGGGTGGATCAGTTAGTGTTTGCCCTACTATGGTGTTGAGACTTCTAACACTAGTATCAGAGCCATCTCCATCTTCGGGAGCTTAGTTTCAGCAAGAGAGAAATCTATCAGAGTGTAGGAAAGAGTTTTAGAGGAGGAGATCCATCGCTGTAGTGACAGCTATCTACCGTGGAAATCCCAGTAGAATTACTCGCTTTCTGAGCAGAATTTGAGTCAGACTTCAAAAGCAGGTCCATCGCTGCAAAATCAGCTTTCAAATCTGATTTTTGTGTGTAAATTCTGGAAATCTGAGTGGATTCCAGTTCTGAAATAAGACAGCAAAGCCATCGCTGTATGGTTAGTGTAATTTATTGCAAACCAAGCGGATTTCAGATCAAAATCAAAGTGCAGGGTCAGCGTTGGACGGGGAGAAGGTTATTTGCAAGACCATCACTGTTTTTTGCAGTTGATTTTGGGGCGGATTTTGTATAAATTCGAGGCACCAGATCTGCACTCAGATCAGCGAGGGTTTACCCTCAAGAAAATCTGAAATTCGGATTGTTTTTTTTGGCTTCAAGCCTAGTTTCGTGGAGCCACTGGACCGTTTTCCAGTCAGCAAGGGTGGTGGGCAAGCTACATCAGAAGTTTTTGTACTTTTCCAACCATCGATTCTGATTTTTCAGAACAATAGCCCAAGACCTCTGACAGCGAGAGTAGTGAACAAGAAAAATCAAAAACTTGCTTGCATTTTGGCACTCTGGTTGCTGATTTTTCCGGACAGCAGGTCTGAAGGGTTTTTCTTGATACTCTCTTTGGAAGTACAGTCTTCAGAAAAAGCTAAGTTTCTTTTCCCTCCTTTGTATCAGATATAGACAGGGGAAATTCCTATGATAAACGAGCTGAGTTTTACTCAGATTCGTAGTGAGTTACTCGAGTCCTTGAGAGGAAAGTGCCAGCATGATGCATTCTTCTCTACTATCTGGAACTCAGTCCAGAACAAACAATTACATACTCCAAAATCATCCAAGGATACGGCAGCTTCCGTTGAGGATGATGAGTCCGAGTATACGTCAAATGACGTTGAGGACTCTGAGCCTGTATTACCCAAGCAAACCGCAGTGGTTGAGGGTCAGTTGACTCAAGGATTCAAATGGAAACGGTATTCCATTCAGGATGAGTACTTGCTCTATAGAGATAGAGTATGTGTCCCCAATTCAGAGGATTATAGGTAGCAGGTCCTATATGAGTATCATGACAGTCCTAGTGCGGGGCACCCAGGCATTCAAAAGACCTATGAGCTTCTTCGTAGGCAATTTTTCTAGACCAGTATGAAAAAGGACGTCCAGCAGTATGTAACCAGTTGCCAAAAATGTCAGGTAAATAAAGCAGAGCGTTTAAAGGCAGGAGGGTTGTTACAGCCCTTAGATATACCAGCTGGTAAATGGGAGAGTATCTCCATGGATTTTATGGTAGGCCTGCCTAAAACCCAAAAGGGTAATGACACTATATGGGTCACAGTTGACCGTTTGACCAAAATGGCTCACTTTATTCTGACCAAAACAATTGTTAGAGCTCCAGAGTTAGCGAGGTTGTTTGTAGATGGGCTATTTAAATTGTACAGTCTACCTTCCGCCATAGTCAGCGACCGGGACAATAAGTTGAATGAGAAGACGTAAACCAGATGATAGAACCTGCTAAGCGTAGCATTAGGCAATCCCAGGATCGAGCCAGGCATTATGCAGATCCACACAGATGGGATGTGCAGTTCGCCGCTGGTGAGAAAGTCTACTTGAGAGTCCCAGTTGACTCTAAAACCCTCAAATCAGGAGTGTGTGCTAAGTTGTCTCCTAGGTATTGTAGTCCTTTTACCATCAGTAAGAGACTACGAGACGTCACCTAAGAACTAGAACTCCCACGCAGCAGTAAGGTTTTTCCAGTCAGTCACTTACGAAAAGCCTTAGCCAGATCAAAAAATCTGGTAGGGGACAGTGTTCTAGTTCTTCCATTGAATTCTCAGCAACCTCCACATGAACCAGAAGAGATTCTTGATAGTAGAGAGACGCAAACTCGTCATATTCTATACCGAGAATATCTAGTCAAGTGGAATGATCAGCAGTCAAGGTCGTGTCCAACGTATACGACCAACAGGGCAAGACAGTGTGAGTAGTGTGCCCCGGCACGGTCCATAGCCATGGCGGGCCTAACACAACTTAGGGACCCTATCAGCAGGATAGGAACCCACATTGGGTCCCGACGTGCAGTCGGCCACGTTAATGCCACGTGGCCGACACTTGGCAGTATGCATGCTACCAGCCCTCACACTGGGCTAGGAGGGGCTTGCTCCATATCAGGGAGTAGGCAAGGTTGGGTGGATCAGTTAGTATTTGCCCTATTGTGGTGTTGAGACTTCTAAAATACAGCCAGAGGGGGGCCAGAGGAGGAGGGAGGGGCAGAGGTAGGGGCAAGCCCAAGCGCAACACTGGTAGCAGAGTCAGAGCATGTAGCAGCAGAGCCAAACTCTCACCAAGGCATATGGTTCCCTTGGATTCATCTGCAGACCCCTGAGATCAACAAACAGGCACAAACTCGGAGGACCCTGATTACCATGACAATGACGAGTCTTAGTTGTATAGTTTTCATGATGTTCATTGAACATCATTGTACCCCATTTTGGTGCCATGTGACCCAATATTATATGATATGATGATTTCTTTCACATGTGTGCCTTATGGATGTGAGAGACAGAGAGAGAGAGAGAGATTAAATTTATGGTGTATTTTGGAACGTTGAAATGGAAATTTATAACATTTAATTTTTAGTCAATGCTAGATCTTGACTCATTGGGTCAGTGGGTCAATATGCATGAACATGTTGTGAAATACTGATGTATTCAGCAATCTTATTCTTCATTTGCTTCTCTCTCTCTCTCTCTCTCTCTCTCTCTCTCTCTCTCTCTCTCTCTCTCTCTCTCTCTCAGGCACACATTCCATGATATTCCCTAGAATCCTGCTGTAACACAAGCCATTTTGAATTTTTATCCTTGACAAAATCCAACAAGGACTGATGCATCTAAACTGGACCACATTGTACCCGAAACATTCGGCAACCTACATAAAATGTACTGCCCTTAATTAATGCTTTAATTTGATACCCATCTTGCCCATAACAATCCAAACCTTTCTGAGAAATGTTGCCTTAAATCATAAACACATTTCTGAACGCGTTTCTAGAAACGCTCAGCAACTATGCTCTAGCTTAAGGCCCTTATGTATTAAATGATCATTTACTGGATGACTCTATCCTTCTTTGCCTAATTTGGTGAAGTTTTCGTCTATTGATCTAGTTTCTTGATTCCTTGACTATTTTATTGAATTTCTTGTTTTACCATGCTAATGTGATGCTTTTGAATGAATTTAATGTGCGGATGCTATTATAGACACATGATAATTTTGGTAACAAGGCGTTAAATCCTTTCCCCTTGTTGAAGTTTTAGTCGAGTTTTTATTCATTGTTAAGATAGTTTTCCATTTCTAGATTGCTTTAGTTCAATTTCAAACCTATTCATCATCGTTTTTGTATTATTTTTTGTTTTAAATCAGTAGCCCTTGATCTAAGCTTTTGGAAGGTACTCAGCTTTTTCAATTTAAAGTTATTATGTGAAAGTTATGGCTATTTAAATGAAATCACTCCAATTTTACTTAGCTACAATTTTATTGTCTGTTCTTCTCTATCTTTATTGTAGTTTTGGTCGAATCCGCCAAACTTGAGACAATGGATCAATAGAGCTATGTCTCCACTGTAGTATGAGCCATTGGTTAAGATTTGGTACATTGAAATTTAAATAGTAAAAGAGCACTTGTTTTTGCCATAATAGAAGGCTACAAATTAAATCTCCTCCCAAAAAAAAACCCTCAAACAAATTCACTGCTTCTCCTCCTGTTTCAAACACTTTTCAAAAAGGCGTTTCAAAAAGGTCCATGAAACATTGGTCACCCTGTTCAATTTGCCTAGTTTCTTGTTTTCTTAACTAGTTGTTTTACCATGCTGATGTGATGCTTTTGAATGCATTAACTGTTAAAATGCTATGATTTGCACATGACAACACCTTTGGAATAAAGATTGACAAAATTGATATAACACAAGGAGAAAATGGAGTTGAAAAACTTCTACATTATGCAATCACGGTGTTTACTCACGTGCTTTGTTCTTCAATTTAGATAGGAAAACAGTGATCTTTTTTAAGTCCAAAAAGATAATAGATCCTTGTATCATTTTCAAAGGAGTTAGAATTGGGGTCACCCAAGAACAAAAATATTTGGGAGAGGGTATACTCAAAATTTTCAATAAAATGCATTGTGGATAAGAGAATTATTGAAGAGTGGAAAGCTTCTGATGCAACGAAAACAACATGCTGAAAAAACAGACTTATGGCATTGGCATCACAGACCATAGGAATGCGAGTCGTCTTCTATGGATGTAAATTTTGGAAAGGGGATCTTCCTTGCACAACATGAGTGGAAACTGAAAGAATTCAACGAAGGTTCTTCGAAATTCTACATGTGAAAGACAAGCTATGCTTACCTTTCTTTTTAGCTGAAAAATGTCTTCTCTTTTCAAAGACCATTATTATGAATAGAGTGATCTGCTACATTGAAAGGGTCAAAAGTCGAAAAAAAAAAACGCTCTCCAAAGTGACGATAAAAATTCAAAGCAACTTCAAATACTCGGCAATGAGAGGTAGATTAACATTGAGAGATGGTCCTCTTAAAGTCAATAAGGGTTATGGAAGGAACCCTAAAAAACATAAGCAATGCTATCCCCAAAGTAACAATGTTTTAGATATTTTTATGAAGAAAACATGCCATTCAAGGATTTTGTGTCGATTTATACTTCACTCACCATTGCATAATTGTGACAAAAAAACTCAAGACAGATCTGGTTAAGTCTCTTGAAGAAATGCTAACACATGATAAGGTACAAGTAGCATTGTGGACAGAGGTAAGGTACAAGTAGCATTGTGGAAAGAGGTAATGAGAGGTAGAGAGCTAATCTTACATACGCAGGGAAGTCCATCAAGGTCATAAACACATACAGGTATCTGGGCTATGAATTCTTCTTCAGAAAAGGTTGTTGAATTGTAGACATCAGAGTTGCAGCATAATGGAAAGCATTTGCCATTGTACTTGCTAGAGAACAAGTGTTTGCAGCTAGAGCTTTATGGCTGGGAGTTGAAGTACTATCTTTTCAATGCACTTAAGATTCCTGTTTCCCTCTATTGTTGCAAGCTTGGGGTGAAAGCCTATCACTGCAAAGATGATTGGGAGCATTCTCAGAAGTGTTTCTTGACAGAGACTTTGGGGGTGAAGGAATGAGCACCTTATTGTCCTGTTAGTGACCGAGATAATCTCTATCGAGCTTCAAGCAACAGAACGCACTGCTAGATACATTACTGAGCAAAACTTGAAGGTGAGCAACTGCATCGAGTTGCTTTGTGTTCTTCGCAAAATTTAAATTCTTTCAATCATAATATTGATGTAAGAAAGTAAAAGATATCTTCTTGGGAGTGAGGGGAAGCTGAATTTTGATTGCAAACTTATTTGACCAGCTATAAGTGCAAAGTCTACAACAAGCTTTGGGAGCAGATCTTGATGAACAATCTCAAAACCTGGCCACTGCAACTCCTAGTTTGAGAGAGGGTGGCAAACATTTGTTCAACATTATAGCAGAATGGCTGGAACTTGTGTTGCAAAGGACCACATCCAAGTGGTGCCCTAATCTTTTCTTTCCTTTTCTTTACTCACATATTGCCTAAAGTCAGAACCTTGTACGTAAGTATATAATTCTTGTGCATGTCTCATACACCTTCAGCCTCTAAGAAGTTAAGATTTCAATCCTTCATTACAGAGTAATAAATGCCATGTTGAATCTTCACATCTATATGATCAAGAAATGTCATTTCTAAGAACATTGATCAAACCCACAATGTTCTACACAAGAAACTTTTAGTCCATAGAATTTCAAACCTTGAGTCTTGCCAGACACTGTTGAGATGAAAGGCTGGAATGACGAGCGTAGCATTTAGAAGGGACGCTACTGCCACAGCATTGCATATCTGCACTCAACAAACAAGAACACCAAGAAACTAATCACAAATTTGTGGGTAATTCTTGTATATAAGTCAACCGGGAGTTATAACATGACTGCAGTAGGAACGGGGAAGACTCTAAATTGACACTAACTCAACTATGAAACAAATTTCTACAACATGAATCTTGGTTCTGAATTAACCTCCTAAGAGTAATGGCTTAATCAAAGACAGGGAAACTCATACAGATAAACGTTGTTGGTTCAATCCTCCATTAGCTTCAATGATAATGTAACCATTTGAATTTGAGAAATCTGCATTACAAGGATGCGTCAAGTTTCTTTGAATACCAGTCGTCACACAAAGTTTGTGCTATAACCTAACAAAAGCCACTAGTAGCTCCACATATATAAGATCCAGAAAAATTAAAAGAGAAAAGTTTCGAATGAAACCAAACAAACTTGTACAAAATTAAGGAGTTTTCTTAACAATCTTCAAGTTCCACTAATTGGCACTCTTTCTAAGTGAGCACATGCAAGCATGAAAGATAAGTCGCACATTACCCATTTAAGCAAATCAAGATCTAGGAAGCATTTAAGCTCAATAGCAGACTCAGACATCAGGAAGGAACAAAAACATCACACTATTCCTTGCTTACAAAGTTTCTGAATAGAACGAAGGTTTATTGATTTTTCACCCACACTCAATATGAAGGACTCATTTATAGTGATAAATAAAGGTAGAAATAGGGCACTATCGTTATGAGAAATAACATTGGGAATTCCAAAGTGTAATGAAGCTACCATATGTCTATAAAAGGATATACTACATCCAGGCTGCAAGGATTTCTACTACAGGGTAGTCTTGGCAGTAACCTTACCAGATGAAATACCATCATCAAGTTCGTAACTTACAGTATTCAGCCGTCAATTTTCTACTTTTCCAGCAACAAATCAAATCAAGGTTGCTTCTCAATCATTACTTATAAGGATCTCTCCAACTAAGCCATGCCCTACAACCTTTGATAATCTTAAAATTTTGAAAAACCCTTTGTACACAAGTCCATGAGAGATATACCAAGCAAATGTAAACGAGGGTAAACAGCCTCCATAACCAACAACATAATCAGAATTAGACCCAATAGTTGGGTACCCAACCCTAACCAGAGACTACATCCATTTGGACCGTATGCTTATCTATTCACATTGTTTTCTTTCTCAAGACTCTAGTTAATAGTGCATGATAGAATTGTGATGTAGAGACTCGAGAGTTGAGAGATATATGTTGATGTTAAGATTTCCATAAATATACGCATGCAATACAGCATGAGAGTCATGGCAATAGATTCTCAATACGTAAGCAAGTATTAACATTGAGCAACGGAGGGCTTGTGATTCTTGTAGAGATAATTTCTCTTCAAGACAACCTCCGTGTAAGGAATTGCCTCATCGGGCAGCCAAGCTTGCTACTTCACTGGACACAATGTTAGGGAGAAGACAAATGCTCTTAGCTAGCCCAAGGACCTTCCCTTTAAAACCTTGATGTAATAAGTTTTTGGGGAAGAACCTAATTTTTTCATTGCACCAAGGCATTTACTATCTAAGCACCAAGGCATTTTATCCTTGATTCTAGGAGCTTAACAAGGCATCGCACCCAAGTCTTCGGAGCCTATAGATGTAAGTCTTGATGCATGTACTCAATGGTTCTATGAGTCCTGTATTTGAGTCATGCACAAGAGTCATCAAAGACAATGCTTGGTATTGATTGAAACAATTTATTTTCTATTTATGTATTAAAAAACAGCACAATAACTACATTCAGGCCATTTTGAGATTTGATAAATGAAAGATTGTTATCGAATGAACCGATTAAATTGAATTAATTCATTGTGAGTTTTTGCTGTCCACAACAACTAGATGTAATGAACCATTCTCATAGAACTTTCAAACAGTTGCCTTTATTCACACCTTTAGATGCATTGTTGTGACCTACACAAGGTAACCAGACTTCTTCTTCATATGGATGTCCCCAAGCTGTTCCAACCTGCATTCCCCAAATTAAGCTTGAGCGTTAAAAAGACTCACCACAAAAGCATTGATATCTTCTAGCTAGCAACACCAAAGTAGTTGAATTTGAAAACCTCAAATTTGATTAAACTCATTATTGCTTAAGTCAACACCCAGAAAAAAATGTGCATTGTGCTATTGAAAAAATCTTCGAAGCACCTCACAGAACTAAACTGCAGTCGATTTGTGGCATGACGCCATTAACTAAGCTATAATAATGAGATACTATTTTGTCCTACAAATTTGATTGGTTGCAATTGTCAACCCTCACATTAATGGCAAGATTCCATTTAACAAATGTTTAAATTCATGACTCCAACCCATTATATACCCCATCGACAATGGTCAAACAATTGTAATCAATTGTGGGAAGCATATATAGATCTATCTCTCTTTCTCTCACTCTCCCCCCCTTATAGTGTCGTGAAGCGAGTGAGTCTCGACTTTGAGGTGTTGTGAAGTGATTGGGTGTGTTGTGAAGTGAGTGAGTCTCGACTTTGAGGTGTTGTGAACATATGAACATTGCCCCTGATGCCTTTGACCTTCGGCCGCTCGCCATCAGTGAGTATACCCCACTAGTGTGTGTGTGTGTGTGTATAGTTTTATTGAGTGAAAAGATCAATAAAACAATTGTACATAAGCTACTTATCAGGCTTGGCATTTGCAAGCTGCAATGCATGGCAAAGTCTAGTTTGCCTTTCAAAAAAAGGCAAAAATTTGAAAAGCATGTCATTTGAATGACAAACTTAAAGATTGCTCGTCCATTTGAAAAGTAATTTAAAAAATCAAATGTCATAATAGTTTGATCTTGAAAATTAGAGAGAGAGAGAGAGAGAGAGATTAATATTAAGTGGCTATCGCATTGTTGATAAATCTGTTGGGAGGAAATTTGGGTTGATTCGCCGCTTCAAGGAACTGGTGTATCTGATTTCTACTACTGCATCTGAGTCAAGTCATCTTTTGAATCATTGATTGGAGCAGAGTTGAGATTCGAACTTTTAATAATATTTCTTAGTCAGGTAAAATTGACATGATCCATTATGTTATGACATAATAAATCTCTGCCTCCCAAAATAGAAGTAGATAGAGCATGAATAGTTGAAGCATTGCAATGACTAAGCTTGTAAAGGTTACCTAGAGAGAGAGAGAGAGAGAGAGAGTGAGAGAGATATGTTATTATAAGTTTTCTTGCAAGCATTTCAAAGTGGATTCCATATCACGTGGAAGTGCCAACTATAATTCAATTTCTATACATAGTTGTCTTTTTGGGTGCCAGGGGATCCTTTTTTTTTTTTGCAACATGTTAAGCTACTAGTGGTCGGTTATATACAACATATATACAACGTAGCAACGCTAGTTGGGCAATGGTATGTAATGGGCAAGCCCCAAAGATGTCACTTCGTAGCGGTTGGGAATCGAGCTTGTGCTTAGCCGGCCACAGTTAACAACTCTACCCATACACCTCGCAGCGATTGACGTGCCAAGGGATCATTAAAACAATTGTACATAAAGGTATCTATACCTTAGCTGGCCACAGTTAACAATTCTACCCATACAGTCCACTGCCATTGACTTGCCAAGGGATCATCAAAACAATTGTACATAAAGGTATCTATACCTTAGCTGAATTAGTTCGGAGATTTGTGGCATGACGCCATTAACTAAGCTATAATAATGAGATACTATTTTGTCCTACAAATTTGATTGGTTGCAATTGTCAACCCCCATATTAAGGGCAAGATTCCATTTAAAAAATGTTTAAATTCATGACTCCAACCCATTATATAACCCATCGACCATGGTCAAACAATTGTAATCAATTGTGAGAACCATATATAGATCTCTCTCTCTTTCTCTCACTCTCCCCCCCCTTCCAGTGTTGTGAAGTGAGTGAGTCTCGACTTTGAGGTGTTGTGCAGTGAGTGAGTCTGTTGTGAAGTGAGTGAGTCTCGACTTTGAGGTGTTGTGAACATATGAACATTGCCCCTGATGCCTTTGACCTTCGGCCGCTCGCCATCAGTGAGTATACCCCAACCAAGCAGTACAATCAGGGATTTCTTTTCGTTTCATATCCTGTCCCTCTCGTGTAATCAGGTTTCATAATGCATGTGACTTGACTCTCAAAATATGTGCTCCTCTGCCCCCCTGGGACTGCCTGAATCTCTATTAATCATGTAAAAAAGTAAAGAACAACCACCGCCAGAACTATACCCTGAAAATGCTAAAGTTTTCATGGCACATGCTTCAGTGTTTCCAAGGTTTGAAATAAAACCCTCCACATGTATGAAAGTATGCAACAAAATTACAATATAAGCTGATAGTAAATGCTTCATACATAATGTTAAACTGAAAGGTGAATGTTGGTTGTCCCCTCTTTACAACAGCTTTACAGTCCCCTGCAAATCTATCAAACTAAAGAGACGAATCATCAGGCTCATGAGCAAATCATTACCGCGCTTATCAGCAAAACAAACCCATGATCTTTACTCAGCATTTAATTTGATCAAAAAATGGAAGTTTGCACAACTTCCCTGTGGATTGCATAAAAAGGACCTGGTAAGATCAGCTAGAGTACCATACTACTTTTTCTTAGCTCTATATCAACATACACTGAAAGAAATAAACATAAGACAGGCATCAATTTATAAAATCTAACAACAAAAAGTAATGCTTACTTACCCCCTCAGAACTGTTAGCCATCTGCATTGCTGGCCATAGGTTCTTAAATACTTTAGGACTGCGATATATCGATCCAGGCGGTTCTGGCTTCTTCTCCCTGGGCAAATCAAGAGAAACCGTGCCCATATACAGAATCATGCCTGAAATATAAATGACAGGGGCCAGCAGGAGCAACTTATGACGCCTCAGCAACACAGACAACACAACGCAGAAGAAGTGTCGCATGAAAGTACGCAGTGGAGGAGCAGGAGGAGGATTGCCTTGCATTCGACCGCTCTTGCTGCGAACATAGTGTGACCTAGGAGAGTGCGCTGGAGATATTGGTGGAGAGGGAGTGGACTGCCCAGAACGCAGGCGAGAATTCGCAAAAGTAGGACCTACCCTAATGCTTGGCATCGTGAGTTTCAGCCATGCATCCTCAAAACAACCTTCAGACTATCCGACGTCCCCAGCAGAAAAGTTGGATGAGAGACTGACTGTGCATTTTAGGACACACGAGCTGTAGTTGATAGAGATCATCTTTCATCAAATCGTCCTTCAATAAAGATTGCAAATCCAGAAAACTGCCATCTTATAAAGACTTTCTGTCTGAATTCAAGCGCTATCTGTACCATCAACGACTCTCTAGAGGAGCGAACACACAACGAAAGTCGATCAAACTGTGTCTGTCAGATTCAGAAATGCGTGGCTTTTCAATCGCACTGTCCGTGACACATTTTCCATTTTGAGAAGAAAGACGTAAGCTTTATCAATCACCGCTCTGTCCTCTCCTTCACAGATGCTCAATATCCGCCTTTCCAAACATCCAGCGTAGCAAAATGCAACGGCGCGATTGCCAACATGTCCAAAAGCAGACCAATACTTGAGACAACAAAACCTGCGATCATAGCACCCTGATAAGTACAACAGCGGAGAAGACCATACGCTGTGAGATGTGCAGCACGTCAAAGCAAACATGAGAACCGCAGGGCCTAGTCCCTCATCGCTTGACCAAACTCCAGCACTCTGAGAAGAAACTTTTCACCGTCACACACAATTGAAGATGGAAAGTTAGTCCAAGTTTCAGATGGAAACATTTGCGATTAGTCCAAGTTTGAGATGCAAACGTTTGCAGTTGGTCCAGGTTTCAGATTGAGGACGGAAAGGGTGAAGAAACCTTGCGCAACAGACAAGCCGGCACAACCAAATGAGATGAAAGAGGAATCAGTAGATGGTGCACAGGCATGGCAGAAGAAGGGATGGTGAGACTTTGAGGTAGATGATCGATTTGTTTATGTCAGAAACGAAAAAGAAAAGAGAGAGAGAGAGAGAGAGAGAGAGAGAGAGAGAGAGAAGGAGAAGGAAGGCAATAGAACAGAAAATAAAAGCAATGCGACCTTTGATGATTTCTTTGAGAGAACAGGGCTGGACCGTTGACGCGGCAGAAGCAGAAGCAGCAGCAGAAGCGGAAGCGGAAAACAGGGAAAATTGATTTTGGAAAGTCGACGGTGAGTGGTTGAGTGGAGGGGGGCGATGGTGATGCGGGGGCAAGTTTTTAATAAAAGAAAGAAAAATTGGGGGGGGGGGGGGGGCGGGGGGGTTGCATGTTAATGCGTATTTGTGTGTGCGTTGTGGGACCATTGGGGCATAAGACGCTCACAAGCTTCCAAATCAAACGTGTTGACACTTTGCAAGCAGCCAAAAACATGAAGGCAATGGTGTTGGCATTTAGAATCTATAAAGCTGTTGGAACTTGAAAAACCCATTTTCTAATAACAATTTTTATTAGTTTCTTCTCATGTCATGGAGATTCCCAAAGTTCAAAGATTTTCTGGATTTTGAATATGATTTAGAAAGCCCATGAAAATAATCAAAATATCAAAAAAAATTGAATGTAATTATGCATTCACCCACTTTGGGTCACATGAACCCAATTCACCCTAGTTGGGGAGGCCCTTCCGCCAAGGAAGGGGCTTTGGCTGAGACCGTGAACCTAAGGGAGAAGGCCCTTCCGATGGTGAAAGGGTTGAGGAGGCAAACCTTACCCAATGTTTAAACACTTTTTATTTTTGTTTCAATGTTTTTTGTTGCAGTAAAAAAATTTTACATGCACTTTCTAGGCAAAAGGTGCATGTAAAAACAATAATTTTGTTACATTTACCTATTTGTGCCCAAAAGGTGATGTAAAAAAATCTCTACATTAGAGGAGGCACATGCATTTTTATTTAAAAAAATAAAAAAAAGTGATTTAAGTAAATGTAATAGGTCTTAATGATCTAACGAGCCCATAATTGGCATTTCTATGTCTACAGTCTATATGCATGTTGTATATGACCAACTAGACTCAAGAAACCATGTAGCTCGAGTTTCTTCTAGGCCAAATTTGGCATTTGCAATATGAAACATTATATACACATAGAAAAAACTTTGCCAAACGCTAGAATCAAGATAGATGATTTATGCTTGATGAAGGATTTTTTGCTCAAAGGTTTGGTGAGCAAATCTGCAATACATGATGATGTGTCGATGTGCTCCAAATAGATTTTTTCCCCAATGAGCTTCTCTCTCACAAAGTGATGTGCAACTTCGATATGTTTGCTCCTTGCATAAAATATTAGCAACCTCTAGATCCAAAGCACTTCTTTTGTTGTAGTAGTAAGTGCCTTATATTCAGCTTCGTAGATTTCCGATCCACTTTATCACTTGCAAAATCCGAGTCAGAATAGCCACCCTATTGTGTGGATCAGCTTGCAAATAGCCATAGACAGTCTTGGTCTTAAACTGGGTATCTGTCATTAGACTCACGAATGGCCACCATGTGAGCATGATCATCATAGACAATGTATAGTTTGAGTCAATGAGGAATCGAGCCAACATATGATCGAAACCAGCGGAAATTGAGCAAGTATTTGAAATCCGAAGTCACCGGACTTGCAAATGTGACAGGCAGAACAATCGTGGGGAAGCAGCGACCGGACCTCAAACAAGTGTAGAGGTACTTTTCTTTTCGACATTCTAAGAAGAGGTTGCACGTCATGCATTGATTACTGTTGAATAGGTTCTATGTGACTTTCGCTTTGGTAGCTATGATTACGTTTTTAACGCTCTTATCATGCCTGGTATTTTTGGGGACTGAGCTTAAACTTAATTAAACTGCTTGTTGAATCGAGATAGAATACACTAGAAAATGATGGGACATCTGTTGAATGACGTTGGACAATGTGAAGCTAACTCGTTGATGCAAATATAGGACATTGTTGATACTCTCGTTCATTATAGTCTATGCATGAGACTAAGGCTGTTAACAAGAATAGATAGTGTGTAACCGACTGCTTAAACCTATTCTGATGCACTTAGCACTCTATTGAAAATAAACAAATGATGACAAGAAGAAACCACAAAGATTTGGAAATAATCTAGTCTCTGTATTTCTCTCTCAGATAAGAGAGAATGAACACAAGAGCATTCGACTATGATTAACACATACATAGATAATAGAAAATTTGTAAATTGAAGTTGTTGGAATACAACGATCAGATAACGAAAGGGAATCTGAACTGATAAGGTTCATAGTACTTGTGCGCTAAGCGCTATGATCCTATTATGCTTCTTCAATTGATCAAAGATGCAACTGACAAATAAATCGGTCTCTATAATGTCTCATGTTGCTCTCACTCTCTCTTGATAGATTCAGATTCTAATGATTTAGATAACCTATTATGATTCTATATATGTGTGTGTTTTGATCCACACTCTGTGTCTATATATACAAGTAACACAGTTTATTGTCTAATCAGTTAAATTGTAGATGATGTGTTTAACACTAAGTGAGTGTTTACAAGAAGAGACTAATCTGATCAATACATTTTGCATTATGAATTGTAGTCAATAGGCGGACAATGATAATCATCTACAAATGATCGAATAGTGACATAGTCTGCATTAAATTCGGTAGAGAAAATATTTCATTCTAAGTGGTACCATGATTATGGTTGATAGAATCAAGAAACTTGAGATGAAAACATAATTTTGAGTGATTGAACACATTGAGCTTTCTTTGAATCAATAGTGTTGTCTTTTGAAGCATTTCACACGTGCCAAAGGTAGAACCAAAACTTGTCTTTACCCTTATTTCATTTTGAGAGGTCGATCTAGTTTATCTTGTTTTGGTGGAATATTTCAGATCTATCTCAAATTCAATTGCAAGATTTCACATAGGATTTTCTAGTCCACCCTTGATAATTCCTATAGTGAAAGAGAGTAGCTACATCTACTCTGTTTGGAACAGGCTCAAACATATAGTTGTCCATTAACAAGAATAGTCTTCACAATTATGGCATCTGTGGGAGGATATCTCCTAGAGGCAAGTGAAAGACTAAGTACCTCCAATTATTCAATTTGGAAGGTTAGGATGGAGTCTATTCTTATACTCCAAGATGTTATGGACACAGTACTTGTTGGTATTGAGGAGGAGCCTCAAGCACAACTTGAAATATCAAAGTTTAGGAAGAGAGCTAGGATGGCTCTACACTTTATTAAAATGAATGTCTCTAATGAGATTCTAAGAGAAATAGGATCTTGCACCACTGCTAAAGAAGCTTGATATGCACTTAAGTCTATTTATGAAGCTAAGAACACTTCAAAAATTCTCACTCTTAGAAATCAGATTTTTCAAAGCTTTAAAAGAAGTGAGGAGAGTGCATCAAATTATGTTCTAAGAGTAAAAGATCTTCATAGGGAGCTTGCTTGTGTTGGTGTCACAGTCAATCAAGATGAGCTAATACAAGTCATTCTTAATGGCTTAAAAGAAGACTATGATAATATTGTTCAATCCTTTGCCATAAAGGAGGAGTTGCCCAATCTAGAGACACTCTTCAAGGCATTCTCATCTCTGAACAAGCAAGGCAAAGTTACAAACTTTCAAGGATGAACAAACTCGAGCATATTGGAAGTGACAAAGCTCTCTTTGTCAAGGACAAGCATAAAGAAAGGAGCAAGAACCAATTTGCTCAATCCTTCATCAAAGACAAAGCAAAGGACAAGAGCAAAGATGGAGAAGAAGATGACTCAACTCATCCTTCTACTTCCAAGACCAAGAGAAAGTCAAGTGTTTCTTTTGTGGCAAGAAGGGGCACTATGCCTCTAATTGCTTCAAAATGAAAAATCAACTCAAACAAGCAAATCTCTCTAATGAGAAAGAAGAAGACTTTATTGCAAGTGAAGGAAAAGGATCCCTCATGGTGTCAAGCTTTTCTTCAAAACCCTTCAAGAAAGATGGAGCATGGTACATCGATAGTAGTGCCTCATCACATATGTGTTGTTCTAAGGAGTCTTTTGACTCTATTGTACCTTATGAAGGACTTAAAAGATCTTATACTGCAAATGATCATGAATGATCTATTGAAGGAATTGGCAATATTCCTCAAAAAACAAACTTACTTCTTCTAAAGTTCTATCACTTTCAAATGTATTTTTTGTTCCTAAGCTTACAAAGAACTTGATAAGGGTTGGAAAGTTGTTTGATTGTGGTTGTGATGTGAAATTCAATGCCAATACTTGCCTTATTAAGAAAGTTGATGAGATCCTAGCTCATGGATCTAGATATGGTGGCATCTTCAAGTTAAATTCTTATGAGAATGCATATTTTGTGAAATTGCTTTTATGTCTAAGGAGGAGTTATGGCATAGGAGGTCGGGGCATCCCAACTACAAATCTATGCTTTCTATGATCAAGAATGATAAGGCTATTGGCCTACCAAGATTACTTTCCAAAGATATCAAGCCTTGTGAGGCTTGTGCTATTGCAAAATCACATAAAAAGCCATGTCAAAAGTCTTCTATCAAGACTTCTCATCCTTTGGAATTAATACATTTGGATGTTCACTTTTCTTCCTCAAAAAGTATTACTTGTTTTGTTACCTTCATTGATGATTTTACAAGATATTCTTGGTTGTACCTTCTTTCTTCAAAAGCTATGGTGTTTGAACACTTCCTAGTTTTCAAAGCTTATGTTGAGAAAAAGTTTCAAAGTTAAGGATTTGAGATGTGATGGTGGAGGTGAATATATCTCCAACAAGTTCTATGATTATTGTGAGGTTGAAGGAATTAAGAGAGAATTTTCTTGTGCTTATTCCCCATCTCAAAATGGGGTTGCCGAAAGAAAAAATCGATCTCTATGTGAATGTGCTAAAGCAATTCATATTGAAGCTTCTTTGCCTATTGAATATTGGGGAGAAGCAATTAATTGTGCAAATTATTTGTGCAATAGATTACCTCACAATACACTTGCAGGAAGATCACCATATGAAATCTTGCTCAAGAAGAAACCTAAGGTTGATCACCTTAGAGTTTTTGGATGTGCTTGCTTTGTTCATGTACCCTTGGAAACAAGGAAAAGAGATTATCCAAATTCAATCAAAGGGATCATGGTTGGATACTCATCCAACAAGAAGGCATATGAGGCCAAGATCAAAGATTCTCAAAAAGATTCTCCTATCATCACCCTTGAAGATTATCATGGAGGGATGGGGCTGAGAATTGAGGAGGAGTCACCTCGAGTCTTCTCGCCAAGGAGATCACTAAGAGAGAGATCCGAACCTAAGAGGCTCTTGTATCGAGATAAAGACAAACAAGTGGAACTCGACTCCACTAATTATGCATATTTTGTGTCACATGAAGAGCCAAAGGATGTACATGAAGCACTCAACTCAAAAGAATGGTTTCTAGGAATGGGTGTTTTGAGTCAAATATAAGCAAAATGGCACAATCAACAAGTATAAGGCAAGACTTTGTGCAAAGGGCTTTGCCCAAATTTATGGACTTGATTATGAGGAGACTTTGCTCCTGTTGCAAAGATGGTATCAATTAGAATTATCATTTCCATTGCTTGTTTTTTCAAATGGAAAGTTTTTCAACTAGATGTCTCAAATGCTTTTTGAAATGGATATCTAGAAGAAGAAATTTATATGGAACAATCCCTTGGGTTCAACCAAGACAAGACCAAAGTTTGCTTGTGAAGCGAATTGACCATTTATGCCTCAACTGCAACTAGCAATTTTTAGGATGCGGAAGCATGCATTGTTCCGTAATTGTTGCATTTTTCGGAAAAGCGAAAAATGTGAAGTATGTGAAACTTAGAGTATTTTACGCATCAAAACACATTTCTTCAATTGTCACATTTTTTGGGAAAGCGAAATACTCTACAACTAACTTTTGATTGCTAAGTCAATATGATCCAGTATACACAAAAACATTATTATCATTCATGCATACGCAGCACAAAAATTGATAGAAAGATCTATTGCTTTATAAATCTCTTTTGGATAAGAGTTTACAGTCTGCTGCTTATCAGTGTGCTAGTTTCTGTTTTCTATTGTATAGATGTATCAGCTTCTCTTCTATCTCACTCTCCTTCTCTCTCTGATTCTCTGCAGTATGTTTGCAAAAACTTATATTCTATCTTTACATCTTCTTCTAAGATTTCTCTTGTAAAACTAATAGCCGCGTTTTAGCACCTGATTAGTTACGGTTATGTGATTCTATTGTACTTGCGGATTGCACTTGCGGCTGCTTTTGCGAGATCTGATTCGTCCCACTTGGAGGTATCTAGGGATGAAGGAAAGTGAAGTTCATTTTTCAACACTCCCTCTTGAACTGAAGATTCCTTCAGCCGACTCCCATTTTTGTCCTGTGTTTTTCAAATAGTTGTTTTGCAAGGGGCTTGGTCAGAACATCTACTGTCATTTCTGTGGTTTTCACATACTCAATCTGAATTTCCTGTTTCTGCACAGGATCTCTAATATGATGGTATTTGAGTTGAATGTGCTTTGTCCTGGAATGGAAGACAGGGTCTTGAGTCATGGAGATTGCATTGGTATTATCCAACATGACAGTAGGATCTGATTGTTGCTCTCCTAACTCATTCAACAATTGTCTCAGCCACACGATCTCGTTTGCATTCTTTGAAGCAACTTCATGTTCTGCTTCGCATTTGTGCGATGAGAGTTTGCTTTTTGCAAACCCAGCTTACTGGTCCTCCACATATCATGAAACATCCGCCAGTGATAGATTTGTTGTCATCCTTCAAGCTTGCCCAAGTGGCGTCGCTATATGCCTTCAGAGTGGATTCATCTGGCTTGGAATAGACAATGCCAAAATGCATGGTCTGCTTGAGATATCGTAAGATTCTCTTAGCTAGCTCCCAATGGTACTTTCTTGGATTGTTAGAAAATTGTGCTAAAGCATAAACAGGAAAGGCCAAATCTAGTTGAGTGCATATAGTCAGATACATTAGAGCTCCGGTCAGATTTTGAAAAGGTATATTACTCATTTCGAATTCTTATTGCTCAGTCCTTGGACAGTCTTCTTTAGAAAGTTTTACTCCAATTGCCATAGAATTTTCCTTTCCTTTTCATTCTAACATTGCATAGTTTGCTAGAATTTTACAAGCATAACTATCTTGAGAAAGTTTTATAGTTCTTGTTGTTTTATTCCTAGTGATTTCTATTCCTAGGAATTTCTTAGCCTCACCAAGGTCTGTTATTTTGAACTCTCGTCCTATAAGATCCTTGGTTTCTATTGACAGATCCCCTGCTCCAGAGGATCTGTTGGTGTTTTAAAATTGATTCTTTCTTACTTCTGCCTATCAGCAAAGATAGTGGGTTCTTCTTGAGGATGTCATTCTTGTTTTAAATCCAAGATCAGGCAGAAGGGAACAGATTGTCATTGTAGTATATTTTTTGTCTTGCCTGTCAAAGGACAACTCAGGGTCGAACTCTCTTGAACGCACTTACATTCATACATAGATGCAAGCCATGAATGCTCATTCATATATCAGAGTGCAGCCCAAATAAACATTCAGAAGATTCTACATCTATCTATTCTAAAAACGAACTGAATAAGAGCCTAAAGCATTACTAAATTGAGCTACACTTGCATAAATTGACAAAACAAGGACCAAGAACTAATCTACAGCATGTTAGAAGTCCAAGAATCAAGAAACCAACCAGTCTATTGATTCTTGGACATCCCAAGAACATCAAGAACTGGACTGTAAAGAGATATGCAAGAACTACACCACAGATCCAGCCTATTTAGTTTACCTGAATGCTGGTTCCTACATTAATCCACAAACAAGAAAAGAAACTAATCCACTCTACGAAAGCAGCAAAACTCTACAGTCCACAACCACACACAAAAGGAGGGAAGGGCAAGATCATAAATGCATCACTCAAGAAGCAAGCATGATCAAGGAGCTCAATGGATGCACCAAACTCGTGAAGGCTCTTCTCATTTCAACATGGGGTTGATAAAATTCACAAAAAGCTCCTCTTCACAAAGAGGGAGCCTCTTAAATAAGCAAGAGAGCTCCTTAGGTGGCATCCTAGTGGAATTTCCACATTCACAAATTACAAGTGGAATAATGCTCTCCACTAGAGGTCACCATCAAAAGGTGGCTCACTCTACTTTCTTTAAGAGGGGTTTACTTGCATTTATTACATTTGTCTAGAAATACTAGTTTCTATATGGTCATTCCATCTTTCGGGATTCACCACGAGGCTTACACAGTTCTTGCTTGCCATTCCTAACTAGCATTTCTCGGCTCTCAGTCTTCGGTAGTCTCGTCTTCTCAGAGACCTCCTCGGTCTAAGGTGAGAGGTGCTCTTGAGTTTCTCTATCCGAGTATCTTGGGGATTCGTCAGAATCAGCCAACATCATCCCACCCCTAATGTGTTGCAGGACCCACTCTCATATTGGACGATTTCACTCCCTTTGTATTGGCATTTTCGACTGTCACTTGGAAAAGCGTAGATCCTCATTCTCTTACATAAAACCAAGTGCTTATTGTCGCAAGTCTTTATCACAAAAACTATTTATCACGAATTGCCGCAGTTTAACCAGAATGTCTTATTGCTGCAATTGGTTGACATTCTCAAAATTGGAGAGCTCTCAGCAGCTTCACAACTTGCATGCTCGAGTGCTTTCCATGTGTCTCTTTGTTTTGTCACTTGTATATGCCATTGAAGGTTTCATCTTTGGCTTCTTGGTAGATTCTATCTTCTGGGAGGTCTGTGTCCTCCATTTGCCTCTGGGTGTTTTCGTGGTTATTCTCTCAGTTGAAGTTTCAGTCTCAAGGAATACCTTTGATCTGCAGGTTGCACAAAATTTGATTATCAGTCTCAAGGGGATGGATTCATCAAAAATTGGTGGTAGAAACAGTTTTGGATGGACGGTTTGGTAACGGTGAGGAAACATGATGAAGGCTTGGTGACAGGGTGAAGGAACTAATAGTTCTACAATTGCAGCCTTGGACCCTTGCAATGTCAAGCTTCGACCACCACTTGTTGGATGAGAAGCTCGCTTTATTTTGCAGGTTCACGGATGTCTTCATCTTTCATTTTCTGTAGCTCTTTCTTTTGATCCGTTACTTTTGGATCTCTTTGGGCTTCGTAGGAGGGGATTCAACTATCATTATTCCAAAGAGTTTCTTTTGATCAAGATTGATCTGGTTCATCTGTTGCTTAAGTTTTTGTCCTTTCCTCCTCAGCTTCTTGAATCTTTCTCTTTATTTCTTCTATCTGCTTCACCTGCTTCTGTAGATCTTTTTTGGCTAAACAACCAATATAGGTGATAGTTGGTCTCCGCAAGACTCTTGCAATGATCTATCAGCTGCTTCGGTAAGACTATAAAAAACTGAAAATTTCTTGGAAGAACAGTAAACTGATGATAAACAAACAAATGGAAGGAAGGGTGGTGGTGACAACGGTAGATGGTGTGGAGGATAGACATGAGAATGGGCGTAGAAGTATGGAAAGAGGTTGGTTGACGAAGGAGACTGATTTTTCAATGCTTGTCTTTCTCTTTTCTGAAGGATCTTCGTCATGACTAGAATACTTCTTCTGATTGAGTCTCTTCGGATTACCCATCTGCCTTCTTTAGTCTTGTCTTTTCATATTTGACTTCTGACCTTGGCTGTCGATCTTGCTGATGTTGTTGCAGGTAGCATAACTGCTCCAGTGGATCCAAGCATATCCACTCTCTCCCCCTCCAAAAAAAAAATCTGTTGGTGGGGATGTTGTTGTTGGTAATTGTTCATGCTCAGGATTGGATCGACGTGTGGAACACGTAGTTGAAACTCGTTGCACATGCGACTGGACTAAAGATTGAATAAATTTTAACTAAATTTGTTTCGATCTTGCTGTAGTTGACTCAAAAAACAATATGGCAATGAGATGCAGGAATCAACTCAATAATTCTAAACTGCTATACAAGGTAATCTGAAGATGGATAGATGAATGAAAATGTGTTCCTGAGATGCTCTACATAAGACTCTCGTGCAATAGCTATTCCTCTAGCAAAAGTCAATCACACAAAATAGGTGAAGAGAAACAAGGAAATAAACAAACGTTACAGAGAGTGAGAACTGTATAGCACTTGTGGAACAAAACTTGCATTCATCAACATTGATAATGTACCTTGATAGTTGCAATATTTTAGTTGTTTTGTAGAGTAATGTGATTTACTCTGACATGCCCTTGTCAAAACAAGGCAGGGTGGGTGACACTAAAATCTACCATCATTGATAGCAGATGAAGTAAAATATAGCTTGAGATGCAGGTATGGTTGAGGTACTATGTCCTGAGGACCTTTGTGAACAAGAGATTCAGAATGAATCTGAGAAATATTGTTTATTGGCACCTTGGAAATTTTATCAGCGTGTGGAAAGACAAATAGATTTGAGGTTGTAGAAGGGGAGAAAAACTGTCGATTCCCTGTGGAGGTTGCTCTTGGTTGGACATTGTAGTAGATGACGGAATATCGGTTTCACTTTCTTTCGACAAGGACTCATTTCATATTGTCTTTTTTTATTATGGAACTGGTGTATTGTGCGGTATTGTAGAAGTTTGCTAGAAACTTCTCGAGTGAGTAGTAGGTTGAGCGGTTGGGTGCTACGGTTCTCGTGTAGTTGTCGTGAGGCTCCTATCGGGATTCATAACTGACGTGATGGGCAGGTAGGATCGTAGTTGGTTGTTTCGGACAGTCTTTGAAATTGTGTTTTATGATACAGTCAGGACACTCAGCATGGTACTTGGTCTTGACTGGACAATCAACCATGAAGTGGCCAGTTTCACCACAGATAAAACATCTGGTGTGCAATGGCCCTTGTATAACGGCATAGCCATCTTGTATGCCTAATGGTTCTGGACTTTCTGGTGGATATTCGAGATAAGTCAAGGAATGTCGAGAATGTGATGGTTGTGCTTCATATTGTTGGATTGTATGTGCTTGGATAGGCAGATATGAAGGACAAGCATCAACGTGATGTGTAGCCCGGCAGTGTGGGCACCATATTGTTTTTCGTCTTTAAGGTACCTGTGCAGGGTTTGACTGACCAGGCATACTGCTTTGGATAGACTTCAGGGTAGCTTAAAAATCATTGGTGAGTTTCTCCATATGTAGTTGGTGTTGCTTATTAAACAACTCCAACTGGGATTTTCAAAGCTGATCTCGGTGTCCTTGATCGGCTTCGACTCATGGATAGGAGCACGTGGTGCTTGTCTTTCCCTTGATTCGTCAACATCTGATCCTTCATCTTCCTCCTTGATGGAATCAGACATAGCTAATTTGAGGCTCATATGTTGATCATTGGATTTAAGCTCGCGTCTAATCCATCTTGGAAGGCCGACTAAAAACTAGATGATGAGCATCTGTTCGGAGGGCTGTTCTTGTACTTGACTCTTGAGGCATTTGAAATGCTCGATATAGTCTCGTACACGCTCATCCTTTGCCATCTTGATGTTACTCAATTTGACAAAAGGGCTCTCTATCAAATGAAAAGACTTAAAATCTTGATAAAGGACTCTTTTAAAATTGACCAGTCTGTTTTATCTTCACGATCAAGGTTGAAAAACCAATCACGTGCTTTGGCGATCATGGTCATCGAAAACAGTTGGACCATAGCATCGGGAGATGTTTTGCCATACACATCACATGCATTCTCAAAGATTTGCAAGAATCTTTGAGGGTCCAAACTACCGTCAAACTTTGGTAGATCTAGCTTGGGTGTACGTCTTTCAAAATGAGCTCCGTAGGTAGCAGGAACTCCAATAGATTGGTTCTGACCTGTGAGGGCTCAACACCAGAAAAATGGGGTCGTGCGCGTGAAGACTCGACTCTATCAAATTCTTGTCCCTCAAACGAGTTTGTGGATGGCTCTTGGAGTTCGGCTTGCATTCGGTAGAACCTATGGCATCTGATTTGTTCAGCTACAGGGGACCTGACCTCGTATGGATAATCGTCTGAGATTTCAGGGTCTTTTTGTTGGCCCATTGAGTACTGGTATGAGTTTTTTTATTGTTTTAGATTTTTCAAGTTTTTTGGTGTTTTTGAAAATTTTTTATTTTTTTTGGACGGTCCCTACGGATTACAGTTTATGGTTTACGGTGGGGTGGGGTTGCTACGGATCAATGCGGGTTACGGGTCAAGGGTGGAGGTGTTGTGATTGTGGTCTATACGATTGTATGTGGTGTTTTACGGGTGGACGTGGGTAGAGGATGGCTGATTGTGGTTGTTGCGGTCTGTGGCGGTGTCAGTCGGAGGTGGTGTAAATGCAGTCCGTTACGGTGCTAGCGGTCAGTCGGGATCTGTTGCGGTGATGGCAGTCAGTTGGGATCTACAGTTTAGAGTAGTCAGTACTGATCGAGGTGGTCGTGGTTTGAATACTGGGGTTTGGACTGTAAAGAGATATGCAATAACTACACCACAAATCCAGCCTATTTAGTTTACCTGAATGCTGGTTCCTACATTAATCGACAAACAAGAAAAGCGACTAATCCACTCTACGAAAGCGGCAAATCTAATCCACTCTTTAGTCCACAACCACACACAAAAGGAGGAAAGGGCAAGATCATAAATGCAACACTCAAGAAACAAGCATGATCAAGGAGCTCAATGGATGCACCAAACTCGTGAAGGCTCTTCTCATTTCAGCATGGAGTTGATACAATTCACAAAAAGCTCCTCTACTCAAAGAGGGAGTCTCTTAAATAAGCAAGAGAGCTCCTTAGGTGGCATCCTAGTGGAATTTCCACATTTCACAATTTACAAGTGGAATAATGCTCTCGACTAGAGGTCACCATCAAAAGGTGGCTCACTCTACTTTCTTTAAGAGGGGTCTACTTGCATTTAATACATTTGCCTAGAAATACTAGTTCCTACATGTTCATTCCATCTTCCGGGATTCACCACGAGGCTTACATAGTTCTTGTTTGCCATTCCTAACTAGCATATCTTGGCTCTCATACTCGGCTCTCAGTCTTCGTTAGTCTCGTCTTCTCAGAGACCTCCTCGGTCTAAGGTGAGAGGTGCTCTTGAGTTGCTCTGTCCGAGTATCTTGGGGATTCGTCAGAATCAACCAGTTTCTTTTATCAATTCTAAGTCATTACCAAACATTAGAGTGTCATCAACAAATACAGCGAAGATTAAGAAACTATCACCTTCAGTCTTAATAAAGACAACATTGTTTGAAACTAATCTTCTAAGACCAATTAGATTAAAAATTCAGACATTCTCTTATGCCAAGCTCTTGCGGCTTGCTTTAACCCATAAATGCACTTCTTCAGTTTACAGCACAGATCAGGAAATTCTTGGTTGGGGAAGCCTTCTGGCTGTCTCATGTAGATTTTTTCATCGAGAAATCCATGAAGGAATGCAGTCTTGATATCAATATGATGGACAAATAGGGAATGTAAAACAGCTAAAGAAAATAGGAGGCGAATGGTAGACTATTTTACCATAGAGGAGAATGTTTCTTGGTAGTCTATTCCATATTTCTGAGAATACCCCTTGGCTACCAATCTGGCCTTGTATCGCTCAGCACTTCCATCCGGTTTCAACTTTAGTTTGTAGACCCATTTGCAGTCCACAATTTTTCTTCCTTCTGGTGGTTGCTCCAGTGTCCACGCTTCATTTTTATGCATTGAGTCGATTTCCTCCTGCATTGCCTTCCTCCATTTCTTTGATTCCTAACTTGTAATTGCTTTTGAGTAAGTTTTGGATTCTGGTGTTATTAGACATCGGTTCTCATCGCAGCTGTTTGCTGCAACTTTCTCAATAGCCTTCTGTCGGATTTTGATAGAGCATCTTGGCTCAACTAGATTCTTCGGTTGTTCAGATTGTATTGGTTGTTGTGGGGACTGCGGCTCCTGCCGGTCAATCGCTTGTTGATCTTCTTGATCACGCGGCTCTACAGAAGTCTGCCCTCATCAAAGATGTAAGGAGTCAGATCAGAAAATTGATAACCAGTCTAGTCTGCATCTTCCTATAATGTCTGCTCATCAAACTTGACATCTTTGCTTACTTGCACCTTATTGGTTTCAGAATCATACAACCTGTAGCCAGGTGATTGATTGCATATCCCACGAATATCATGGGTCTTGATTTTTGTTTGGACCTCTTTTCTTGAGGCACATGCATGTATGCCTTGCAACTAAACAC
The DNA here is from genome assembly GCA_029204225.1 of Diphasiastrum complanatum. NCBI lineage: Eukaryota > Viridiplantae > Streptophyta > Lycopodiopsida > Lycopodiales > Lycopodiaceae > Diphasiastrum > Diphasiastrum complanatum. The sequence continues at coordinate 24,198,191 of CM055097.1, read as the reverse complement.
TCTGATATGCGATAGGTTGGGTTTATCACCAGTCCATGCTTCATAGAGTGTGGCATCACTTACAGCAACTATCATATTCTTATTCTATAGATAGACGACTGTTAGTATAGCTTCTGTCCAAAATTTCTTTGACAACTTCACCTGCGCCATCATGCACCTTGCTGCTTCCATCAGGGTCCAATTCTTTCTTTTTGCTACCCCGTTGTGCTGTGGTGTATAAGGCACAATATATTGTCTCTCAATTCCTTCATGCTGGTAGAAGTTCTTGAATTCTGTACCGGTGTATTCTCCACCATTATCAGATCTCATAGCTTTGATTTTTCTTCCTGTTTGTGTTTTAGCTAAACTTTTGAACTCTCTAAAAACTGTAAACACATCAGACTTTTTCTTCAAGAAGTAGACAAATGCCATGTCTGTGTAATCATCAATAAATGTAGCGAAGTACTATGATCTGAATATAGATGGAACCTTCATAGGTCCACATAGATTGCTATGTATCAGCCCAAGAACCTCCTTCGCCCGTACTCCTTCGAATTTTAATGGTTCACAGTGCTGCTTGCCCTTCAAATATGATTCACACAGACTGATTTTTCTGTCAGTCACGTGCCTTTTGCCATTTTGCTCCTTGACATATGGCACATCCTCTTGTGCCATAGATCATTCTTGTTTTCTTCATCTAAAGTGACAAGGACCTGATCAGTAGGATTTTGGACACTTGTTTGATACAAGTTGTCTTTTTTTTTTTCAACTGTCACGAAGATCCGGTTGGTATCACAATTCTTTTTATGACATTCGTTACTATTGAAAGTAACACTCAGTCCCACATCAGTGATCTTTGCTACTGACAACAAATCACTTTTCAGTGTGGGAACATGCAGGACTCCCTCTAAGTCTTTATAGCTAGATGTGGTCTTCATACGTAGAGTTCCTATCCCCATGACATGGTGCTTGCTATTGTCTCCCAAGATGACTTCTCTGTCTCCGTTTGAGGCCTTGTAGTCTTTCAGGACTTTCCTTTTGCATGTGATGTGCGAGGTGGCTCCTGAGTCTATGACGATCTTTAAATCTAAGTGTGCATTGTGCACATCTCTTGTTGTCATAGCTTGCTCTGGCTCTTCTGCTTGATGGAAAGATTCTGTAGTATGTGTCTTGTGTGAAGATTCAACTAGTTTCATCACATTTTGCAATATTTCCATATTTGGCATATTGAGGCCAAAACTTGTTTTAGACTTAGAGGTTGACTTTTCAAAGTTCATTAGTCTAAATTTCATTTGAATAAACACTTTCTGAAAGTGTGGGAAAGATAGAATGCGAGTTTGAGTAGATTCAATTTGAGTAAGTTGGGTACATTGAATCTAGACCCAAAATTGGTAGGGTTAGCATTTTGGTGGGAAAGCCAAGTGGCCAAATAGGGTTTGAACCTGTTATAAAAGGATGTAACTCGTGGAGAGAGTCATCTTCTCTCTTCTCTATCTCATTTCATGCTTATACATGGTCCTCTTGGGTTCTACTATCCATTGGTGCACTATCTTGGTGATTGCTTGCAATTCTATGTGTAGAATGATCTATATTTGTTATTTTTGGATCCACACGTGTGAAATACAGTAGCTTGCTGGTTTTGTACAGACAGCAACAGTACATAATCATTTCATTCAAGTTTGATCAAGTTCTATTAGTGTTTGCATCTCAAATTGTGTGTAGATGCTGATTTTTTCTACATTGGTGAAATTGGTAGTGTATTTCTCTTTCTAACCAAAGATCATTCAAGTAGATTGGATCTTAAGGATTTGAGATCTTTCACATGGTATCAGAGCTTGTGTTTCAGGTTATGAAGGAGGAAATCATATCTATCAATGATTTGGTGAAGATATCAAGTCTAGAGCATGCTAGAGAGGATTCTACACCAAAATCGGACTTTTTGCTTTTGTAGATTGGATCTTTTGTAGATCAAAACACTAAATAGGTCAATATACTTGTTCAATTCTATTTTTTGAATTCACATGCTGGATTTGGCCGATTTTTGGATCATTGGTTCAGCCTAAGTGGTGGCTTATAGATTGCATATCAAATTTTCAGCATTTGCATGTAGATTTGGAATAGTCAATTTTTTGTGACCCTAATTTTGATTGGATCTCTAGATAGTGAGGTTGCTGGACTTCATTTGATTGTGTTTCAATCTTAGGAAGTGGCAAAAGTCATTAGATTGAGGATAGATCATAGGTTGATCAAGATTCCATGATTCTATGTGTTGATTTGCTTGGATAAGTGCTAGAAGAGAATTTGTGAGATAGTTTCAAATCTTGGTGATTTCTTTTAAAGCATTTGTTGTTGTTCAAAGGAGTGCTTTGTGCATTGAAACATGTTGAAAGATAAGATCAGGTCATTGCTACATGGCAACCTCAATTGGAGTCATGTTGGAAGCCAATGATAGGCTTACCTCAAGTAACTATTCATTATGGAAAGTGAGGATGGAGTCACTTCTTGAGATAAATGATGTTTTGGATATTGTTGTAGGTTTGGAGGAGAGATCAGCAACACAACAAGATCAATTGAGGTATGACAAGAGGGCCAAGAAGGCTCTACACATGATAAAGATGAATGTTACCAATGAACTTCTCAAGGAAGTTGGTAAGTGCACATCATCTTTGGAAGCTTGGAATTCATTGAAGAAGCTTTATGAATCCAAGTCTTGTTTGCAAAAGAATGAAGAAAGTCCAAGTACTTTTGTTTTGAGAATGAAAGCATTGAATGATGAGTTAGCTTGCATAGATGAAAGCATTAAGGAAGGAGAGCTTATTCAAGTGATTCTTAATGGCTTGTTGGATGCTCATGCTAACATTGTTCAAAGTATTGCTATTCAAAAGACTTTGCCAAGTTTGATGGATCTTCAAAAGATCTTGATCAATGAGGAATATAGGCTTCAAGCAAGAGGTGGATCTACATCGACACTTCAAGAGGATGCTATGTTCACAAAGGGCAAATTCAAGGGCAAAACCAAAAGCAAGTGGTCTAAAGGGCAAGATCAAGTGGATGCTTCTTCAAGTGGCAAAAATAAGGATAGATCAAAGCCCAAGTGCTTCTATTGTGGCATCAAAGGACACTTTGCAAGTGAGTGCTACAAGAAGAAGAGAGATCAGGGAAACAAGCAAGGTAATCTTACTCTTGATGAGGATGGTTTGGATGTGCAAGATGCAAATGATGATGCTTTTGTGATGTCTTCATGTATGCTTGCTAATGATGGAGATCTAGATCCTTGGTGGATTGATAGTGGAGCAAGTTCACACATGACCTTTCACAAAGAATACTTCACTTCTTTGTTGGCATATGGAGATGACAAGAGGGTGATCTACACGGCCAATGCTGGTGAGTGTGCAATCAAAGGGATTGGCACAATTCCTATTTCTCTCTCTACAAATAGGAATGTTCATTTGGAGGATGTCTTGTTTATTCCATCTATTACCAAGAATTTGCTTAGTGTGAGTCAAATGCTAAGTAAGGGCCTCAAGGTGGAGTTTGATGGAGATGCTTGTTTGATCAAAAGGAAGGATGTCTTGATTGGAAAAGGCAAAAGACAAGGGAAGTTGTTCAAACTTGATGCTTGTGTTATTGCTAACCAAGTTGGATGTGTTGCAAGGGAGCAAATTTCTATTCAAGAGGTTTGGCACAAAAGGATGGGACACCTCAACTTCAAGTCATTGGAGGTAATGGCAAGGAAGAAGGTTGTGATTGGTCTTCCAAGTTTCTTAAGTAATGACAAACATGTTTGTGAGTCTTGTGCTTTGTCTAAGTCACATAGACTACCTTATACTAGATCTATTTCTAGATCTACAAAGCGTTTTCAACTTGTACATTCGGATATTCATGGATTTACTACAATTAGCAATAGTGGAGCTAAGATGTATGTAACATTCATTGATGATTTTAGTAGATTTTATTGGATCTATCTACTAGAGAGCAAGGATGAAGTATATGATGTCTTTGTCAAGTTCAAGAATGCAAGGGAGAACCAATTCTCCACAAAGATCAAGTGCTTGAGAGGTGACAATGGTGGTGAGTACATATCTAACAAGTTCAAGGCCTTTTGTGATGAGCATGGGATCAAGAGGGAGTATACAACATCAAGGACTCCACAACAAAATGGAGTGGCTGAAAGGAGGAATAGGAATTTATGTGAAAGTGCTAAAGCTATGAGGTTAAGTGCTAATCTTGACAAACCATTTTGGGATCAAGCTTTGTTGTGTGCCAATTTCTTGTGCAATAGGTGGCCGAGTGTTATTATGGATGGAAGGACACCTTTTGAGATGCTATTCAAGAGGAGGCCGAGTGTCAAATTTCTAAGAACCTTTGGATGCACATGCTATGTCAACATTACTCTTGATGATAGGGCCAAGGAGGATCCATCTTCAAAAAGAGGTATTTTTGTTGGATATAGTGAGGTGAGTAAAGCCTACAAGGTTTACATTCCTTCTACTAACAAAGTGATTGTTGGTAGAGATGTCATTTTTGATAAGGGAAACATTCCAAAGGTGTCTTCAAGCATGATTGATGGTAAAGTAGATGGATCTAACATTCTTGATGTTGATGAGAAGGATCCTACTTTGGATGGTGGTGATGATGGACCTTCATCAAGTCAAAAGCCAAGGAGAACATCAAGAGAAAGACAAGTACTTTCAAGGCCCACATATGATCAAAAGGGTAAGCAAGTAGTTTCTGGAAATTATGTTGCTTTCCTAACCTCTTTGGATGAGCCTACAAGTGTAGATCAAGCAAGGAAAGAAGAGGAGTGGGTCCAAACAATGGATCTTGAGTATCAAGCTCTTATGAAGAATGGAACATGGAGATTGGTGGAGTTGCCTAAGGACAAGAAAGCTATTGGATGCAAATGGATCTTCAAGGTGAAGACAAACCAAGATGGATCTATCAACAAGTACAAGTCAAGGTTAGTGACAAAAGGATATGCTCAACAACAAGGAATTGACTATGATGAGACCTTTTTTTTTTTTTTTTTTGCACCGTGGCAAAGATGGTAAGCATTCGAGTCATCATTTCACTTGCTACACTTTATGGATGGGATCTATGGCAAATGGACATTTCAAATGCATTCTTGAATGGTGATCTTGAGGAGGAAGTATACATGGAGCAACCCGAGAGCTACATCTCATCAACAAAGCCAAATCATGTGTGTCTTCTACAAAAGAGTTTGTATGGCCTTAAGCAAGCACAAGGAGTTGGTATGCTAAGCTTAACACTTTTTTACTCTCTCAAGGCTTTGTTATGAGTGAGTATGATCATTCACTTTATTATAGGTTTGCTGGAAATGATGTTACCATCTTGCTAATCTATGTGGATGATATCATCTTGAGTGGTGGAGACAATCAAGATGTGGAGGATATCAAGAATGCTCTTAAGAAGGAGTTTGAGGTGCATGATCTTGGTAATTTGCATTACATTTAGGAATAGAAGTCATTAGATCTTCTCAATCTACTTTCATTTGTCAAGAGAAGTATGCTAACTCTATTCTAGAAAGATTTCATATGGTAGATGCAAAAGCTATTGATACACCTATGGAGTCTCAGGTAAAGCTTACTATAAGAGGTAATGAAAGATCCTTCAAGGACATTACTCTCTATAGAAAGCTAGTTGGTTCACTCATCTATCTAACCATTACTAGACCTGATCTAAGCTATTGTGTTGGAAGATTGAGTCAATTCATGCAAGATCCTAGTGAGGAGCATTGGAAGCTAGGAAAGCGAGTTTTGAGGTACTCATTGGAACTCGAGATTTTGGCATATTGTATGAGGGATCATCACCTAATCTTTTTGGATTTTCAGATTCGGACTATGCTGGAGATATAATGGATAGGAAATCCATTAGTTCTTATTGTATTTTCATAGGTGATGGAGCTATATCATGGATGTCAAAGAAACAAGCCACTATCTCATTGTCATCTAGTGAGGCCGAGTACAAAGCTCTTACACATTGCACAAAGGAGATGGTATGGATCAAAAGGATGATCAAGGATCTTCACTTGCTGGATTTTTTGGAGAGCCCAATCATCTTTTGTGACAATCAATCAACCCAAAGAATGGCATCCAATCCTATCTTTCATGCTAGGAGCAAGCATATTGAGATATAATATCATTTTGTGAGGGAGCGAGTCATTGCAAAGGAGGTGGAGCTTCAACATGTGTCTTCAAGGGAATGTGTAGCTGATATCTTCACCAAAGCATTGGGAAAAGACTGGTTCATGAAGCATAGGACTTCACTTGGAGTATTATCAAAGTCTATGCTAAAACTAGTTGAAGAGGGAGTGTGAAAGATTCAACTAGTTTCATCACATTTTGCAATATTTTCATATTTGGCATATTGAGGCCAAAACTTGTTTTAGACTTGGAGGTTGACTTTTCAAAGTTCATTAGTCTAAATTTCATTTAAATAAACACTTTTAAAAGTGTGGAAAAGATAGAATGCAAGTTTGAGTAGATTCAATTTGAATAAGTTGGGTACATTGAATCTAGACCCAAAATTGGTAGGGTTAGCATTTTGGTGGGAAAGCCAAGTGGCCAAATAGGATATGGAACTGCTATAAAAGGATGTAACTCGTGGAGAGAGTCATCTTCTCTCTTCTCTATCTCATTTCATGCTTATACATGGTTCTCTTGGGTTCTACTATCCATTGGTGCACTATCTTGGTGATTGCTTGCAATTCTATGTGTAGAATGATCTATATTTGTTATTTTTGGATCCACATGTGTGAAATACAATAGCTTGCTGGTTTTGTACGGACAGCAATAGTACATAATCATTTCATTCAAGTTTGATCAAGTTCTATTAGTGTTTGCATCTCAAATTGTGTGTAGATGCTGATTTTTTCTACATTGGTGAAATTGGTAGTGTATTTCTCTTTCTAACCAAAGATCATTCAAGTAGATTGGATCTTAAGGATCTGAAATCTTTCACATCTTGTCTTTGTTCTTGTTCTTGGGGTGTTCATTTTTCTTGCAATGAATGTAGATGTTGTTGGGATTTTCCCAACAATTTTTTTTCAAGTGACCTTTCTTCTTGCAGTAGCTGCATATTACAGGTGGCTTTGAGTCGCATTCATCTCTTGTTGAAGATGTGCTTGGCTTCTGCACTCTTCCTTTATGTTTTCTTCTGACAATGGATGCTTGGACCTCGTTGTCTTGAGAGTTAGTATGATCTCTCATGATGACTTCATCCTTCACAACTTTAATAGCATCGGTGAATGACATTTTAGGCATCCTCATTAGTATTGGCCTCAGGCTATAGTAGGGAGATGGTAGAGTTCTTATAAAGTGTAAGAACTGCTGCTCCGGTGGGATCGCAGGAGTCTGATTCGCAGCCGCCAATTGATCGAAGATGGCTTTCATCTTTGCAACATGCTTGTCTAGATCATTGCCGTCCCACTTCATATTCAGAAGCTGATTGTTGATATTGAAGATCTCTACACTTGTCATCTGCTCATGTTTGGCCTGTAGCCTTTTTTCGTGGCTGGTCTCATAGTCCACGATGGTCATCATGATGTCTTTTGCAAGTGACAGAGTGATGAGTGTCATTGCTCTATCGTTCTTCTTTCTCCATTCAGCCAGATTTTGTTGTGGTCTGACTTCTGTTCCATCTACTACGCTCCATAGGCCTTCTCCTCTAAGTAGCATCTTCATCGTGTGTTTCCAGATAGCGTAATTGCTGCCATCGAATACACTCACAACTTTTTGCTGTAGGTTTTTGCCATTTGATCGTCTGTAGTGCTCTGATACCACTGAAGCGAACTGATTATTTCTGCCTCAACTACAGCTAGCAATTTTTAGGATGCGGAAGCATGCATTGTTCTGTAATCGTCACATTTTTTGGAAAAGCGAAAAATGCGAAGTATGCAAAACTTAGTGTATTTTACGCATCTAAGCACATTTCTTTAATTGTCGCATTTTTTGGGAAAGCGAAAAATGCGAAATACACGAAGCTACGTGCAGTTTTGTGCACTTAGGCACGTTTTAACTGTACTGAAAAAAATGTGAAAATGTCGAAGAGAGAGAATGCGGAAATCCTGAAAAAACTTTCTACGCTAAGCTTTTGCACATCACGAATCTACAACTAACTTTTGATTGCTAAGTCAATATGATCCATTTATCAGAACAACAGTATAAACATAAACAATACTATCATTCATGCATACAAAACACAAAAACTGATAGAAAGATCTATTGCTTTATAAATCTCTTTTGGGTAAGAGTTTACAGTCTGCCGCTTATCAACGTGCTAGTTTCTGTTTTCTATTGTATAGATGTATCGGCTTCTCTTCTATCTCACTCTCTCCTTCTCTCTCTGATTCTCTGCACTACGTTTCCACAAACTTATATTCTATCTTTACATCTTCTTCTAAACTTTTTCTTGTAAAACTAATAGCCGCATTTTAGCACCTGATTAGTTACGGTTATCTGATTCTATTGTACTTGCGGATTGCACTTGCGACCACTTTTGCGAGATCCGATTCGTCTCACATGGAGGTATCCAGGAATGAAGGAAAGTGAAGTTCATTTTTCAACAGCTTGCTCTTCAAAAGTCTCTATGGACTAAAGCAAGCACCAAGGTCGTGGTATTCTCGACTTAATACTTTCCTTATCTCACTAGGATTAAATCTTAGTGACTATGATCCTTCCTTGTATATCAAGTTCTATGCTAGTGATATTGTCATTCTTCTAATTTATGTTGATGATATTATTCTAGCAAGAAGTTGTATCAAATTAGTTGAAGAAACTAATATTGCACTTGGAGCGAAATTCAAGATGCAAGATCTTGGTAGAATTCATTACATCTTAGGATTAGAGATTGACTTCCATAATGAGAAAGTTTTTGTTTGTCAATCCAAGTATGCTCTTTCAATGTTGAAAAAGTTTAATATGCTAGATTGTAAGAGTGTTGATACTCCTATGGAGCAAATTGTAAAAGACCCTAATAAAGGTGATGAAAGATCCTTCATGGACATCACTCTTTTTAGGAGTCTTATAGACTCCTTAATTTGGCTTACCATAACTAGGCCTGATGTAAGTTTTAGTGTTCATAAGTTGAGCCAAGTTATGCAAAATCTTACTATTCATCATTGGAAAATGGACAAAAGAGTACTTAGGTACATATCTTCAACCTATGATTATGGTTTGTTATACAAAAGTAAAGATCTTTCTATTGTGCCTTCTACAGAGAGAGATGAGTACAATTTGCACATAAGCTCTTTGAATTTTTTTTAAAAAGTTTATGTGCTTATGTTGATTTCTACTATGCTATTCTATGATCTTGTTTGTTAAAATTCTAACTAAAAGTATTTGCTACCATTATTGGTTATTGAAAATTCAAGAAATTGCTATTCTAGAAAAAAAGATAGAAATGTCTATTTCTTTTGGTGAAAACTAGTAGTGATCTCAATCAGACTGAATTTTTCTATTTAGTAAAGCCATTCCACTATTTCACAACGATTTCAAAATAACCAACAATAGTCTAAAAATAGCCAAAATGAGACTACGTGTTCTTCACATACTATGAAGAATAATAGATTGATAATTTTTCTATTAGTAATCTTCTGTATGGCCAATAAACTAACTCAAATCACCATATTAGAAAATTAAGTATCTTTAGTTACTCACATGCAGCAATGCATACAACACCAATTTTTCTTAAACCGGTCAATCTACGTAAGACCAAAATATTCGCCATTCAAGAAATTGGAATTTCAAAAACCGTTAGTACTTTATCCATACTAACCAAACATAGCCACATGACAACTCAAAATCATTGTAATTCACCCATGCATGAGTCAAAACACTTAGTACAGTGCATGCAATGACTTAATGGATAATTTTAATTAGTACACAATGCCAATTTTGACATGCATCAGTTCTGTATTCCAATAATGGTAAGCTTCCAATCTTAGCCATTGTCATATTAAATTATTAGTATATAAAAAAAAATGCCATAACTTTAGACACTCATAACTTTGTCATCAAGACACCATTTTAGGTGATGTAAAGAGAGGACAAGTGATCATGATGACTGCCAAGTCACTCAGGCCCATACTGTCCACACGTTTGAATTGTAAAGGACTGAAATTAAAGTGGGAGAGCGCACTTAAAGATTCAAAACCATTGTTTGAGCATGCATGGCCTCATGAAGGTATTATCAATAGTCTTATAGGGATCATTAGAGATCATTCATGCTCTAAATCAAGTCCTTGGTGCAGGTTATGTTGATGGCAAGCGAAAATCAAATTTTGAAGTAGTTTTGAGAAGTCTAGTGCCTTTCAAGCTGACTTTCACTAATTCGAACCTACTCTAATATCACTTGTTGGGGAATGTTCGATGACACAACTAACTACCTGAACATTTCTCTCATGAAGAAAACAATAATTTTAAGGATCGATCTTTTGATATTCATATAAATCACTAGATAGTTAGATCATTCGTTTAACTTAGTAGAACATCTTATGTAGGTGTCGTAGACAACCATGAAGAGTGCGAATAATTTAGTTGTCTGTGACAACCATGCATTCTTTGTCATATATTCTACATTAATACATGAAACAAATCTAGCACATAAAATTAATGATATCTTGATCACACTTGATCTATGCACAATATATTCAACTTTTGTACTCTAAGATTGAAACACACTCTTGAAAAGTCCAGCAACTTCAAAATCAAGAGTTTTATCGAAAATGCAAAATATTGAATCAAGCAAAACCTATATGCAAAAGCTAGAATCTTGATACATCTACTAATAGAATGAAACATCCACAATCATGACAAAATTTTTGTCTCCACATTCTAGTAAGTGGATTAAAAAAATCGGCCTACTCCAAGTGATTTGATCTAAAATGATGCTAGGATCACAAAGATCCACTTTCCACACTTGAAAAATACTTGATTTGAGATAGAAACCACTCCAATTCACAATAGAATTTATGGCGCTTTTAAATCCACCTCTATATTTGGAAAATCGACCATATTTAGCCTAAAACTTGCTCTAATACCATGTGAAAAAATCAGATCACAAAGACCTAATTATGCCCGTTGATCTTTGGCTTAGTAGGAGAGCACATATAGCGTCATTACAAATGTAGAAATCATGCATCAACTACACATAGAATATGAAAACTCAATAAGAACTTGTCAAAATCACTTATGTATGATAATTTATTGTTTTTGTATGTACAATGGCCGTACTACAATAATAATCACACGTGGGAACTCATACATATAAGTAAAATAGCATTCTATACACAAGAATCCACAATATCATCACAAATATGCAAAAAGCTTGTTGTCCTATTTGGATGATCTTACACAAGCTTATCAACTTATGGAAAGTTCTAGATCTCTTCCAAACCCTAGATCTAACATGACTAGATTCAATGCATCTCTACTAACCAATTAGAGTAGGTCCATATTTGACCTTATCAACTTGCCTAACTTGCCAAAAATAGCAAATCCACTATTCTTAGTCCTTATTAACTTTATAATGTCTATCTCTAATTTGAAAATGCTTGGCCTCAAAATTGCCAAATAAATTCAACATGACTAAACTAAACTAGTTGATATTTTTCACATACTTCCTTCTATACCTCATTTACAGCCAATGGGCCTCTTATTAGCTAGAGGTTTCACCAAATCTCACGTATCATGTTTGGTGATCGAATCAATCTCATCTTGCATAGCCTTGATCCATATATTCTCATCATTAGCTTCTTAAAAAACTGAAAGCTCTTTACTTTGAATGATATATGACTAAAGAGTATAATTGGCTTCATACCTTTTAGGCTACATTTTTTCTCTCGTTGAACTGCCTAGCTTTGTCTGGACCTCGAGTTTCTCTAAAATATTGAGATATATAAGATTTTTGTAGGACATCTTTTTTCATGACACCTAAAATGGAACCTGAGACCAAGAAATTTCAATAGAATTGACATCAACTAGATACCAACAATTTTTGTGCAAATTACCAAAAAGGAAAAAAATCAGTTATCTTGTCAAAAAATAGACAAGTGACCTTGAGAATTGGGAACTAGGCCCTTAAAAATGAAGTACAACTTTTTGAGAGTGGAAAAGACCTTAAAAGTGTGTGACTCATCACAAGTTTTACTATGTTATTTCTAAATGAAGAATGAAGAAAAGAAAAAGAATAAAATAAAATGTATCACCTTTTTTGTTACACAAAAAAACAAGGGAAGACTACCATCTTAAAATCTCTTACTTTGGCACTACAATGTTAGAAGATTCTGGTGAAGATTCTTCTAACAGAATCCAGATGCCAAAAGAGCCACCAAACTACATTAAAGAGCATCGACAAATCACAGATAAGGAGTTCCAGAATTAATATGTACTGGAAATGCCAATGCTAGAGAAGTTTACAAGTTCTTATGGCACACAGTTTTGGGTGCACCAAAAATCCTAACCCTAGCTTTGTCTATAAGTAGGGATGTGACACCATTCTGGCACTCTCCACAATCGTACGATTCTTGCGCTCAGCTACACCATTGAGAGAAGGAGTATGAGCTTGCGTAAATTGTCTTTTAATCCCACATTGATCACAAAGAACATTGAAGTCATTAGACTTGTACTCACCTCCACTATATGATCTTAGGACTTTGATCTTCCTACCTGTCTGATTTTTGACCAATGCTTTGAAGCTCTTGAAGTTATCAAATGCATCTGATTTCTTCTTCAAGAAGTAGATCCACGTCTTATGTGACGTATCATCAATAAAGGTCATGAAATAGAAGGCTTTACCTAAGGACATGGTCCTCATAGGTCCGCATAAATCTGTGTGGATTCAATCCAGGATGTTCTTTGCTCTTGCAACACCCCCTTTATTGAACTTCTCTCGATGCTGCTTCCCATATACACAAGGTTCGCACATCGATTTCAAGTGATCTTCTATGGTAGGCAATCATGTTACCATCGCCAATTTTCTCATCAAACTGAGGCTTCCCAAGTTCAAGTGACCAAGCCTCTTATGCCACAACTCAGTTTGCGATGGAATGGACGATACAAGTCCATGTTGCCCCTTAATTGTAGCATTCAACCTGTACAATTTTGTATTGGGCTCTCTTACTCCATCCGCAATAACTTTGAGCTTTTGGTTCACATCCTTCACAAAGCAACGATCATGGGCGAATTCTACTTTCAACTTTTGATCAGTAATGACTCCAACAGAAAGTAGATTTTTCTTCAAACTTGGTACGTAAAGTACCTCCCTGATCATTCTGCTTTTGCCATCAAGTAGTTGGATTGAAACGGTGCCTATTCCCTTGATCTTGCACACCTCACCATTTGCTTGTGAAACAAATATTCCATTATCCAACACCTTCAAACTACTGAACCAATTCTTGTTACCTGTCACGTGTCTTGTGGCTCTCGAGTCAATATACCATGCTTGTTTTGGTTTCCCCTTGCCTTGTTCCACCAGGAATTTGCGACATTGACTCTTCCAATGGCCCTTTTTACCACAATGGAAGCACTTGTCTTTCTTTTTAGTTTTACTAGAAGATCCCTCGTCCTCCTGAGATTTGGCAAATTGCTGCTTAGACTTCTTCTTGCCCTTGCCCTTGCCTTGTTTTTGGCATGTTGTAAGTGCCTGATCGTCAGTATTTTGACGTCTAGCCTTCACCATTTCTCACCGTTATTCTTATTGCATCAAAATTTGTGTGAGCTCGTCAAAGGTTGGCAATCTTTCTATTGTTGCTATTCCGCTCACAAACATCTGATAGGGTTTTGCAATGTTGCACAATGCATTGTGCACCAGCTCCACATCACGTATGCGCTCACCAATAGAATGCAGTTCATCTCTCATTGTCTTGATTATGGTCATGTATGTTTGAATGTGCTCTCCTTGCTCCATGCGGGCACTATTCAACTTTGACTTCAGAAACATGATTCTTGATGGATTTGATGTCTTAAACTGCTCCTTTAGCACATCCCATGCCTGTCTGAGTGTCACAGCATCACAAATGTGGGTAATGATGTGATCCTTTACTGACAAGTTAATGAAGGTCAAAGCTTTTCTCATCTTTTTGTCGAACACTTTGATATCTGTTTCATTTGGCGGCCTTGTCTCATCACCTGTGGCGACTTCCCACACGTGTTTCTCTATCAGTATGTTTTTCATTCTGAATTTCCACACTGCATAGTTGGAAATCCCGTCCAATTTGCTACTTTCACTCAAAATGGACTCTCCCATGTTTGCCATCACAAAACTGCTTGAAACTTTTGCCTTAGGCTAAGAATAGTATGCCGAGGCCAACAGTGATGTCAAAAGTTGAAAATAATGACATGCACTTTTTCCCTTACCAGGCCACTCATCGCTTTTCCACCAAATTGAAAGCCAAATCGGCGTCGCCTTCCGAAATGCACTCAGTCATCAACTCCCAACAACGTGCCCAGTGGAATGGTGAAATCACTTCTGGCGTACTCCGAACACTTTCTCCGCTGCAATCACTCTATTTTGTTGTACCGTACTTGCAGGTACAGTCCGGGTGCCTTTCGTTTGGAGGTTATAGCCTTTCGTTTAGGTCAAAACGGGCAAAGGACCCAAAAATAGGGACTTTTCTAGTTTTTGAACTGTTTCTTCACCTTGAAGAAACTTCACTCTTCAATTGTGAAGGGACCCAGCTCCAATTTCAGTATAATTTTTTTTAATGAAGTTGAAGGCCAAAAAGCACTTCGCTTCTTCAGGGCCCTCTTCAAAGCCCATCCAATGGCTGAACCAAATCTTGTGGTCCACGTTTCTCTCCCATCACAAGTTCTGGACCGTCGATGCATCTGACACCTCATCCAAAGGTCCAAACTGCATCTGGGCGTTGAGCCGCGCTCCTACAATCGCTATGGCCTTCCAGACGCTACAGCACCCTTTGCGTTGGGCGCGCACGAGCTGCCCGCTCTCTTTGTCTGTGGCCGCGCCTCCCCACACTCAAATTTGCTTGATCTAACTCGCTTGTAGATCGATTTGAACACGATCTGAGGCCTGGAGCAGGGTCGCGCTATTGATTCCAAGACTGTAGAGTGTTCACTCAAGAAATTTCGTGGAGAAACAATGATTTTAGCTCAACTTGACAAAGTGGCTTTTTTCACCTTTTACCGCAAATCTGCTAGGTTAACTGTCTGGAGACAAATCTCTGACATAAACCTCAGAATCTTTCCATGGCTGGTTGACAATGTGATTAGCTTCCAACCTGTCCTTACGACATCCAAAACGGTGCACAAACAGCGAAGAAATCACCAGTTATGTATAAAAACCGAAACTCGGTTTCAATTTTTAGCTAAACTAGAAACCATGCACCAGTGCTTCTCTTTCCGTCTTCAACCCTTCGTAAACCCCGAGCTCTCAAAAGACAGTTCTCTTGAATCTCTCTTCAACGACGATGTTGTACTGTGTACACTCCTTGTACGCCTCTGATACCAACTTAGAATTTGCTTTGCACAAGAACACAGATCATGCTACACAGTAACACAGACAGAAAACACTCTCCACAGCAAGCTCACATAGCAACTGTATTTCTCAAAATGAAATTACATTGTACATATAGTTGTTCACTCAGGCAACCCATGCATGATCCAAGTTGCCGTTGGAGGGACGTGTGCCTCGTGGTGAGGCCAACTGATCCTTATCCACTGATAGGACCCACAATACAGTAACACAGTGATTCTACTTTAATTTTAACTCTTTTAATGTCACAGGGCCTAAATGTCAAGTTAGTGAATCAATTGGAGTTCCCACCAAAACTGGTTTTAAATTCAAATTCAAATTGGTTCCCTCCAATTTTGGAATTGAGTTCTTTCCATTTTTTGGAACTTAGGTTAGAATTGGCTACTATAAATAGGAGCAAACTCAAGTTTGTAAAACATGTTTCATCTTCATTTCTATACAAGCAAGTTGGTCTGCATAGGTGTGATTCAGATCTTGTAAAAGATTCAACTAGTTTAGTCATATTTGCTACATTTGTTTATATGGCATTTGAGGCCAATGTCATATTAGACTTAGAGTATGACTTTTCAAAGTTATATTAGTCTAAAAGCATTTGAATAAACACTTTTGGAAAGTGTGGGGAGGTTTAGAAGTCAAGTTTGAGTAGATTCAAATTTGAATGTCGAGTACATTGAATCTAGTCCTGAAAATAGTAGGATTTTTCATATTGGAGGGAAACCAAGTGGCAAGTTAGGTTTTGGACCTGTTATAAAAGAATGAAACTCGTGGGAATACTCTCTCTCTCTCTCTCTCTCTCTCTCTCTCTCTCTCTCTCTCTCTCTCTCTCTCTCTCTCTCTCTCTCTCTCTCTCTCTCTCTCTCTCTCTCTCTCTCTCTCTCTCTCTCTCTCTCTCTCTCTCTCTCAATCATGCTTATACATGGTTCTCTTGGGTTCTACTATCCATTAGTGCACTATACTTGTGATATCTTGCAATTCTATGTGTAGAATGATCAATAATTGCTATTTTCAGATCCACACATGTGAAATACAGTAGCACATTGTAATTGTACAGACAACAATAATAATTTGTGTTTTTTTTCATGTTTGATCAAGATCTATTAGAGTTTGTATCTCATTTTTTGTGTAGATACTGATTTTTGCACATTGGCAAGATTGGTGGAGTTGATTGTTTTCTAACCAAAGAGCAAAGAGACATTTTGGATCTTATGTTGGATTATTCCCCTTCTTACTAATCGACTAATCGGTTTTAATCTTCATCCATTGTTTATCTAGTTCAGTGGATTCTTTCGTGTTTTTACACAGTCTGCAGATTAACAAGTGTTTTTACACAGTCTGTAGAAATACACGGAGTTTTATTACAGTGTGGCATTTTCATTTTTTCTCACTTCGCATTTTTTGCCTGTCAGTGTGTCTCCCTAAAACTAAGAATGCTTTTTGGTTCATGTGGAAGTTGTTGAGAATCCATGGGGGGGAACTAGAACACTGTCCCTACCTAGATTATCTAATCTAGTCAAAGCTCTTCGTAACTGACTAACATGGAATATTGGATGGACTTTAGTGTTGTTCGAGAGTTCTAGCTTATAGGAAACTTTGTGAGGAATTCAACTAGTTTAGTCTATTTTGGTCATATTTGTATATTTGGTAATTGAGGCCAATTTTCATATTAGACTTGGAGTTTGACTTTTCAAAGTTATATTAGTCTAAAAGTATTTGAATAAACCCTTTTTGAAAGTGTGGGAAATGTAGAAGTCAAGTTTGAGTAGATTCAAATTTGAATGTTGAGTACATTGAATCCAGTCAAAAAATAGTAGGGTTTTTCATTATAAAGGGAAACCAAATGGCAATTTAGGTTTTGGACCTGTTATAAAAGGATGTAACTCATGGAAAGAGGGATCACTCTCTCTCTATTATCTCATTCATGTTTATACATGGGTCTCTTGGGTTGTACTATTTATTGGTGCACAATACTTGTGATATTTTGTAATTCTATGTGTAGAATGATCATTAATTGTTATTTTCAGACCCACACGTGTGAAATACAGTAGCTTACTATAATTTTATGGACAACACCATTATTTTATGTTTTGGCATGTTTGGTCAAGATCTATTAGAGTTTGCATCTTATTCTTAGAGTAGATACTGATTTTTCTACATTGTCAGGATTGGTGATATGTTGTCTTTTTAACCCAAGATCATTTTATGGATTTAGATCTTTATTGATCTGAAATCTTTCACAAAATTTGCCTATTCTCCTTATAATGGTAAATGGACCACAATACCTAGGAGATTACTTAGCATACACTCCTATTTTGAGGGTTCTAGAGTTATTTGGGACTCGAAGAAAGACTTTTTCACCAGGGGAAAATTGGATTTCCCATTTAAGTGGATTTGCATCATGCTTAGCTTGATCTTGGGCTTTCTTAATGCTATGCTTAGCGCATTCTACCATCTAGTTTAGGTCTTATAAATTTTTTAAGTTGTTTCAACTTTTTCATGTTGAACCTTACTATTGTGGGTGAGTGCGGCTAAAGACCATACATCAGCATAAATGGACTGTATCATGTAGCTAAATGTTTGGCACTATTATAAGAAAACTCTAATATCAGAAGATATTCATCCCAATTAGTCTACTTTTTGTTGACATATACACAAGGCATATCCTCCAACACTTAATTTGCTCTTTCTATTTGACTGTCCCTATCTATGGATGGTTTGAAGTACTTGTATATAGTTTGGCATAGAGATGATAGAATACTGCCCTCAAAAAATCTCCATCAAACTTAATATCTTGGTCACTGACTATGCCACAAGGAAGACTGTGTAATTTAAATAGCCCATCTATAAGCAACCTTGCTAAGTCTAGATCTGTGATGGTTGTTTAAATTAGAGTGAAATGAGCCATTTTGGTCAAATGGTCAAACTGCGACCCATATAGCATCATGATTCTTCTAGGTCCTAGGTAGAGGCCTACTATGAAATCCATGGAAATACTTTTCTATTTATTAGCTAGTATTTCCACTAGTTGTGACAACTCTCCTGCCTTTAAATGCTCTATTTATTTATTTGACACTTCTGGCAACTAGTCACATACTATTGGACGTCCTCTCTAATACTAGGCCAGAAGAAATGCCTCCAAAGAAGATCAAAAAAAAGTTTGAATACCTCGTGCCCCGCACTAGGATTGGCATATGAAATCCTCTAAATTAGGGACATTTACTCGAACTGATGGAATATGGTTTCCATTTGAATCCTTGTGAGCACTTACCCTCAAACACTATTGGTATACTTGGGTTATTTTACAAACTCCAAATCCTCAACATCATCAGACGTATGCTTGGACTTTTCGACCTGAATGAAAGTTGTCATATACTTGAATAAACTAGGTTAGAAATCTGTAAATTTTTACTCTGGACTATATTCCAGACTATGGAAAAATGAGAATCATGCTAACATTTCCTCGTCAAGGATTCTAATAATTGTTGCTAAAAACAAAATTTCAAGTACTGTATTCTTGGTTCATATCTGATAAACCATGCTGGCCTATGTTTGATAGACAATTTTGCTTTCCAACCAATAAGCTCGGCTACTACTGTGATTCTCACAATTAGCCCTAATCTTACATTGACAATTGAGGTTAAGCACTACAATGCTTTTCTATCTCAAGAGTACAAATGAATGAAAAAAGAGTTTCTACTGATTGATCTCCGTTCCCTTCTCCTTAAGAAGATTTTTCATCCTTGGCAAATCTTTAGACTAGCAGCTCTACGTATGAGAGTCTGAACTGTATCTGATATCTGATCATATTCACATGAATAAGATAATATTCAATCTTTTATGCTCATTGGTTCTTCAAGTAAATCAGTGTCCCACACCATCGACTTATATTCTTTCAGTACTAGTGAACCAACAATGACTAGATAATCTCATGATAACACTTACAGGTCAAAGTCCCATACCATCGATTTGGCTGATAACACAATAGTGATTGGTCTTATCATTTTGAGTGCATGCTAATTCCATCTAGAGAAGTGACATGACTCATAGTTATCTTATTTGTTGTTAGACAACAAGCTTAAATTACTAAAGATTTGGGTTATTGCCAAAGTACGACCTTAGACACAACCATGAGAATCATTTGAGTTGTCAATGTAGCTCACAATGTCTTCTTTTAAAGGGTTATGGTGCTAAATTTCAACAAAACACCATGGACAATAACATACAAGTGTTTGATTCTAATGATGTCACCTGATGGTGATTGAAGGCTACTAAAAAGTGAATAAAATCCAGCTTTAATTCAAGAGGAAGAAGTGCAAGCACAACCACCACTAAAGCCTGAAAAAAAATTGCTCCAATTCAATTGAAGATTAGAGTATGGATTGCATCTATAGTTAGTGATTAGCTTACATATTTTATTCAGTGATGATCCACTTGCTATGAACGATCCACAAGTTTGATATAGTACTTTGGGTTTTTGGCAAATATTGTTGATTGGGATACCTTTTGTCACCATCTTTTTCCACAAGCAGATATTATCAAAGCTACAAAAGCTAAAAGTTGTTTGGTGGTACAAAAAAAGAATCCATTTTTCATTGTACCTTTTGGTAGTACATTTCACTTTTTGGGGATTTGGGAGGGAGCTTGATAGATGCTACCCATGAGTTAATGCAATGAAGGCATCCCTAGTAATGAGGGGCTCACATAGTCTCTTCAACTCTAGTGTACCCACTTTAGAATGTTAAACAATAAACCTTTTTTGAGTGCATTTCTAAAAAGGTAGTGTCCTTGATAGTCCATGTTGTACCACCAAACCATGCTTTTAGCCCAAAACAAAAAGTGCCTTTATCCTTTGATTGATGATACCACTATAAAAATCACCTTGTGAAGATCCTTAATCTTGTTGAAAATGCCAAAAGGAGGGCTATTTGTGAAAGATTCGGAATCAATTATGTTGTCCCTTATGTTAGTCCAAGATAGGAATTTATTGTGGCATGTGTTTTGTAAGCCCACAAGTAAATTCAGATTAGAAAAATCTTATGCTTAGACCTTTTACTATTTAAGTTTAACTATTACAAACAATCATTTGTAATGGTTCAACTTAGAAAGTCTAAGTTTAAGATTTAATTCCTAAGTTCAAGTTAAGTTTAATTCTAAGTTAGCACAAGTTAATTAGCATTAAGCTTGGAATTAGTCCCATAAGCATGTTAGAGCATAGGCCCACCACTTTTGCCATATATGGAAGTGGATGAGTGTCTAACAACATTTGTATAAGCATTGTGATAATAAAGACACTTTGTGATATTTTAAGCATGCAAACTTGTGTTCCCACTTGTGGATAGAATACTTGGTGGTAGGTGCTCTAGCTCCTCACTTGGTTAATTTATGTGAATGTTATTATGGGATTATCTTTCGTTCACTTTTGCTTCCATTCCCTTGTGGTGTTAGTTTAGGATTTGTTTAATCTATTTGCATTACACTAGTAGGGAGACCACCTTGGTGTAGTTTATTCATTCCTCCATTTTTAGTTCTCTTCTAGTTGGGAGACCGCCATAGAAGAACCCATAAACAAACAATAGAATCCATGAATAGAGTGGATCCTACTCGTACTCACCCTACGCAATGCAATTTAGACCGCCATAATAGAACATAGAAAGAGTCTAAAAGTACAGCCTTAGCGTCGTTGCTGCTCTATTCATCATACTATTGTTTCTTAGCTTTTTCCTTTTTGTTACGTTATCTTAATCATTTTTTTACTTTTGTCTAGTTCACAGCTTCTATTATAGTACTACCTTCCATTTACGTTACTTGTCACATCATTTAGGATCGGAAGAAGAACCAAGACACTTGGTTTGGTGTTTTTTTAGTTTTAAAGTGTTTAGGTTGTTTTTTGGAGTTCTTTTTAGGTTTGTTTTTGGTAGCAAACCTCACCAATAGCATTCGCCTATCTGCACAGGATCTTAATAGAGCACTAGTCTTTCAAAACTCCTTTGTGCGAATTCTTGTACGGTTAGGAAATACCCCAAACAATTGTTCTGACCTGTTCTTTGACAACTATCACATCCCAAATCAGCTTAGATAAACTCACCCACCATACAAAGTCCATAAAAAATAGTGCCAAATCTCTCTGACCCCTGTGCGAATTCTTTGGAGCTGAAAATTGTCAAAAAGCATCAACTTTATCCAAACTTTTCAATAAAAATCATCAAAACAAAATTCGCCCACTGTCCTAATGGATTGGGAAAACCTCTCAAGAATTCTCAGGGCCCTGTGCGAATTCCTTTCGGACGAAAAAATTACAATTTTGAGCAGACAACACTAATTTTGCCATTTTTGGACAAAACAAATTCGCGCACTTATCTGGACTATTTTTGAAAAATTGCACACAACATTTCAAACTCGCCCACGGTCAGATAAACAATTTTGCAGTTTGAAATCACAAAAAAATTTGAAAAAATTTAGGTCTGACCCATAAAAGCCCTAATTGTTTTTCAAAATACTGAGGTTCAAAATTTGCACACTCTATCTTTGACTAAGTCAACCCCATTCTGAGCTCTTAGTAGCTTGTGCAAATTTTGTCTATGTTTGAAAACCAAGAAAATCCAGAGACATTGCAAGTTTTGCCTTATTCAGTGTTGATTACGCCCTTCTGTCGATTTCTTGTTCCATTACTGTCATCTTATAGTAATAAAACTCCGGAGAAACGATCGATTATCGGCAAGATGAGTAAGAAACATGAAGGTGCTCCTGCTCCATGCTTTGAAAGTACGATGGAGGATATGACCCAGTTAGATTCCTCCAAGACATTGAAAATGCGTGCAAATTCTATGGAGATACTTCTGAAATTGAAAAGCTATGCCTATTCCCTATGATTTTACTTGGAAATGCTAAGGAATGATATCTCAATCTTGAAGAAGCTGATAGAATTTCATGGGAAACCCTTAGCATAGCCCTTACCAAAAGATTCAAATCTTTTAAATTGACCCAAAGCCATTTCATTCAACTATTTGACATCAAGATGAGAAAGGACGAATCAATATGCACCTACATTGAGCATTTTAAACGCCCCAAGGTTGAACGTATTGATGAGCAAATAACAGAAAAAATGGCCACCAAGCTCTTTCTGGTAGGTTTGCCTAAATCTATCTGACGCAAACTTAAATCAGCTGACTCATACGATCAGCTGAAGAAAGTAATGGATGATGCCATTAGAGAAGAAGATGAAGGATCCGATGATTCGATGATTGTTCTTGACTTTGAGTCTGTTTCTGATTCGATGTAGACTGGTTGGAGCTTTTTTGCTTCTATCATTTCGAGCCCTTGTTGACATATAGAGCATGAGATGAAGAGGTCAACGAAGTGTCTTGACTTCTTCAATTATCTTCTTGCAGCAACATAGTGATAACTCTGGTAAGAGTTAGATCTGAGTGGTTAGTGATGATTATCACCCAGTTCTCATATATAGAGGGCAAGCTTGAAAGCAATGTCATGATTGTGTCTTGATCGTCTATGACTGATCCGACAGCTGTTGCAACAGATTCTTAAATTGGTTAATATGATTCTGAAGAGAATCATTATTCGACATATTGAGTGTGAAGAATTTTCTTCGAAAATATAACTTAGTGATTACGTCTCTCACATCATATAGTGAGCTCAGGATGTCCCAAACTTCTTTCAAAGTTTTAGCTTCAGCTATGTGGCCAATTTGAGTATCTGATATATTGAGGATAATAAATGTGAAAGCTTTACCATCCTTCGATTTCCACTTTGAGTCTTCTGTGTTATCTTCAGGTTTCACTTCGATACCTGTAACAACATTCCACAACTCGTTGGCGATTAGCAAGGTCTTCATCTTGAATTTTCATAAATATAATTGGATCCATTCAACTTGTCTACGATAAGACCGACTTTACTTTGGGAATCCATCTAGAACTTTAGACTGTCGTCGTTAAGAGAGAGATACAATATTGTGGAAATTAATTCTCTGATACTGAAACATAATGATTAATTTGATATCGCGAAAGATATCAAATATTAGAGCTTGTGCTTTGATATAGTATTAGGTCTTGAAGAATCAACGCACTGATACCATGTTGGAAAGAGGTGTGTAAAAGATAGGCCTAAAAGAATCGAATAAAAATAATTCGAATGACAAGAAAGAAAACTTATCGTACACAGTGGAATAGACTGTCTTCCTCTTTCTTCATGCATGACTACGCCTATCAATTTTGAACAAAACAATAGTGATAGAAATCATGTTCGATCTTATAGTAACTAGCTTTGAAATCATTAGTACTACAATGATTACGTAGCCAAACATTAAAATATTGAATTATCAGACAAATAATCAGTCGCGAAGAATTACAGAAATGCATACATTCTAAGATGAAGCTGAGCACAATAAGAAGATAGTATTGATTTATATGAAAGCAAAACATATGTAAATGAGTACAACAAGTTGCGGATTGAAGCCGTGTACTCTAAGCTATCTTTGAGCGGCTAAAATATAAGTCTAAATTAAGCGCAACTATAACTGATAAGCAGTAAGCGCAATAGTAATCTCTAATCAGCTCTAAAGAACTGAGCTAGAATGCTCAAAAGTGTTCAAGCTTGCAGGCTTGAGAGAGAGCTAACTATTCAATACATGGTCTTAGAATTAGATGTTGAAATATGAGCAACTATTTATACTGAGCAATTAGGTTGTCAAATGCGGCTACCAGTTGGCTGGAGTTTGCTGGCATTCATCCAGTTCTTCTCAGAAGTTGCTTGTTGATAAGCGATGACATTTGGTCGTAAACAGTCTGTCTGCATAAATGAACGTGACTGTCACTCTGCAAAAATGAACGCAAATTGTCACAGGTGAAAAATGTGAAAAATGCGACACTACATTTTTACTCGCAATTTTTGACAGGCGAAAAATGCAAAAAACGTGACACTGTATTTTTACTTGCAATTTTTTACAGTGTCGCTTTGAGAGAAAATTGACAGGTGATAGTGTCGGGTTTTGTAGCGAGAGAAAATTCCTGACACTGTTGTCAAACTCCGTGTATTTCTATAGACTGTGTAAAAACACTTGTAATTTTGCAGACCGTGTAAAACACGGGAGAATCCACAGAACTGAATAAACAGTTGGATGAAGATTAAAAACCGATTAGTCGATTAGTAGGAAGGAGAATAATCCAACAGTGTTAAGGCAATTTCCCATGTTAAAAAAAAAAAGGTCTCAAAGACTAGTACTATGACAATAATGAACTAGCATTTAACTTGGTGGCAACTTGGTGTCAATGATAATCTCACTATGATTAGAGTTAAGTCAATTAGCATTCGGAACGACTAATGCATGAATATTATGATTGGGAATTCAATGTATAATCATGCTCAACATAGCCAAGGGTTGTGGTTATATGTATTAGAGAATTACGTTGTCTATCAATCAATCATTTTGTACTTGGATCAATAGAGAATCATATGGATATTTTAGTATTGGATGAGGCATCTTCATAATCAAGATGGGCTATAATTAATTCAGATGCCATGGATATAGTTCAAGGGTTTGATTTTAGCTACTGATGTATTTTCGAATGCATTGGGGTGCGCATGGATTGTGTTATATGTTGGGAGGTTACATCAACTTAGGATTCTCTATGCTCTAGACAAGGATGGGTTGGGGGGCATCATGGCCCCTCTATGTAGTGTCAATGTGATGTTACTTTATGTTTCATGCGTGTTAAGTACTTAGGTTATTGCTTTTCTATCTATATTATTTCAAATAGGCACTTCATTTGGCACTTTCTTATATTACATGCATAACATTTTCACTCCATTTAGACTTCTTAATAAAGTGACATTAACATGATTCTTGTTATGTTTGTAGCTCCAATTAGCTAAGACCATGCACCCATTCCTTTCTAATAGGATAGTACTAGAACATACGTTGATAATACACCTATGATAACCATTGCTTTATTTTGTTGAAGTTGCTACACTTCTATGGTCATTGACATAAGAAGACAACTTGAATGTGTTTCTATTGACCATTCTAATGAGTTGCATTCTGAATCAAGGTGATTCAAGTATACCCCCCACTTTTGAAATATTTCCCGGACAAATGAGTTTCAACCTGAAATGTGTTCTAAGCTAGTTGTATTAGGTTGCATAGTGTTCTTATTAGCTACATTGTAATCAAAATAAATCTCCTTTCGCTATCTATGTGGAAAAGATCTAATTTGCAGCACCATGATTTCCCATGGCATTCTACCATGAAGGAACATTCTCCCATCTTGCATAAAATTATAGTTCATGCTATCAAAGGATTAGATGGTTAAAGCCTACCAAAGGTTTAGTAGCCATTTCACTTGTTTTTCCCTAAACTTTTTTTTTTCAAAGACTATAGCTACAACGTAATCGTGAAATACCGATTGGATGCGAAAGCTTACCAAAAGTAGTGGCCATTTCACTTGTCTTTCTTAGACAAAAGACTATACATACCACATGATGGTGACATTGGACAAGTGTACACATTGGATGGAAAGGTTGTGGGCCATGCATATTGTGGATAACGCATTTGTAATTGATTGAAGCACTAGAGGAAAGAGCAAGAAGTAGTTCACACACTCATTACTTCTAATTTTCAACAATGTATAAGAAGCACAATTATTTCTAGTATGGTCACCAATCTCTCCACAAACATCGTTATCATTACCCTATAGCAATCTTCATTGGTTTTTTTTTTCTCTTGCGAAGGTTAATCTTCATTGTTTTTCCAATAAGTGTAACGTGCTTGAGTGGGGCTCACCTTCCCAAGGTTCTATTTTTGTGATTCCACAAATCTATAGTTGCAAAAGAGCGGTTTTTGGGCTCACTTTCCCAAGGTTAAATTTTGGTGATTCCACAAATAGATAGAGTGTTTTTTGGGCTCACTTTCCCAAGGTTCTATTTTTGTGATTCCACAAATTGATAATTATGAAACATCCTATTTTTTCCAATGTGAGTGGAAAATTTGAGTCATAGTTGTAAAAGAGCGTATTTTGGGCTCACTTTCCCAAGGTCCTATCTTTGTTACTCCACAAATTGATAGTCATAAAAGAGCGTATTTCTTCCAATATGTGAGTGGAAAATTTTAGTCAGTACAAGCCTTTGGTGAGAATTTTGTTGTAATGGAACCCTTTTCTTAAGAGATATGGCACCCACCTAGCCGCAATATAACAACCAATGGGATATTCCCCACAAAAAGCCAGGTGTTCCAACTTCGTGGAATGGCGAGAGCAGATAAGAACATACGATCCCTTGCATCACCCTTTTTCCTTCTCGCAACTTTTGCTTTGGTTTTATCGTGATTTCACATGGAAACACAAGGCCTACGAACACACAGAGAGATATAGAGTGTGAGTTTTGATTGCAAATTTGATTGAAGACGACGAATCAGAGAATCTAATTGAGTGTGATGATCGAGAGTAGGAGTTTTGGGCGATCTGCATGAGCCTTGCCACGACCATATATGAGCAGTGATCACAGAATTTGTTAGCTGGAATCGTTCAAAGTCTGACCTTTATCCGTTTCCATTGGTCTACAAGGTTTTCAGTAACAGCACCTGAGGTTTCTTCGGCTGATTGCAAGCTCCGATTTATTATTGCAATAGCGCATGTGACAAAGCATGGCCATGATGGAGCTTTATACTCTTTCCGCTGGAGTTAAACATAGTGATGTGCAGTGGCCGGCAGCGTCGTCTGGAATTCTGCTGAGATCACAGCTCGTTAATTTGGAGTATGCGTGCCGGGTTGGTTTGAAGTGTAATTATAAAAGCCGCCGTAGTCTTGCCGTTTGCGCTGCAGCGAGCTCTACTGCCTGCCCAAGTCTGAAATTTGCGCGACCAGAAAATGTGCCCGGGGAATTCTTTGTAGGTTAGTAAAGTTCTTCATTGAAGATTTGATCTTGAAGTCAATAGTAATCCTGCTCACTGAAATTTTTGTAGACTCAAGCGTAATTGTGATAGTTGAGGCACATGCTAATTTAAGGGCTATCTGGTATTATAGTAAAAGATTTCGTGTAAGCCTTTAGGCACATATGGCATATCTTCAGAGGATGGCGATAGGTAATCGAAGGATGAACGACAACCTAAATCGATGAAATTGGTTTCTGTTAGTCTTCAGCAGAGTAGAGTTGACATGCCCGCATCCGTTATTGGCCTTACACTGTTGTGCACTATTGAGGATTGTAGGAAACTAGTAGCGTTTATCTTCATAACATGTCACATCAGGACAAAGGTTTTCATGAGTGAATCTCCATGTCTTGAGTAACGGATGGATCTTCAAGTGATCTCATGTGAATAGCATAAAATAATCATTTTACGGCGAGGCTTGAATGAATGGCTGAATTCAAAGAAGTGATCACTTGAGGATCCATGGAAATCTTTTTCTTGAATTTTACATAACAAATTTTCCACAGGCGTGCACTCATGCATTCTGGCTTACTTAATTTCGTAGCGTGTGAATTGCTACGATCTCCTCAGTTTTGCAAGATCTAAGCAATTATGGTATTATTGAACCTCTACATGCCTCCCACGCCTAAAAATGAATACTAGTCAAATACCCAATAGATGTTATTTCAAGTCCCGTAAAGATTGCTGAGACGTGTTAAATTCTGCACACTTTGTGTAGCACCAAAGAAACACACCACCCAACCCTCCCCTTGCCCCTCCCTCCTTCCCCAGCACTGCCTTCCTTTATTTGTCGCGAAGTAATATCAAGTTCCGCGTGATTATGCAATTTGTCTCATTTGTCTTGTGCTAGTTCCTAGTGATAAGTAGCTATGGTAACGGCACGAGTCTTTTGACGATTTTTCTCCTGTAGAAGAGGATTTCTGGGATATAATATATTGTGCTATTTAAAGTAATGAGGCAACATTGTTTCGTCTCTAGAATTTTGTTTTTTCTCAGCTACAGTACTATTTCCTCTCTTTCACTAGTTTTCCAACATAAACGTTTCTTTACATATTATTGCTGTTTTACGTCTGCCCATCTATTTATGTTGAAGATCTAGTGTGACTTTGCTTATGCAGATCACAACTGTATAGATTGTGATGCTTGTCGCTGGATGAGTCCGGTAAGCATTTGCAATACCAAAGAGCGTAGTATCGAAAATTTCTTCGTAACTACTAGAGGAAATGTCTAGCATTCATGTGAATCAAGCAAAAAGTTCAATTTTCGTAAGTACTGCTTTGATAAGTGCTTGCAGATTCTTTAAAGGAAAGTGTGAATACGTAACAAATAGCGTCAGACTTCAATCAGTAACGGTCTGTACTTTGACAGAAAACATTTAATCGAGTCGGAGAACAATCTGCAGTCTACCATCAGCCCATCACAGAAGAGGAAAGACGTGCAGCTTTACAGGTATTAACACTCTATACTTATGCAGTGGATTCATGAGAACTTTTCTGTCTATTTTTAAGTCTAACAAATTTTCATATGATGGGCTACGTTAAGTTACAATGATTACACAGGTGTATGTGAATTTTACATGGGACCACTGATAAAATGTTGAGTAAACTACTGTTAAAGGTTGCATCTTTGTAAGCTTTTGTGCCTTTTGCATTCTTGACTTCTGCCCAGTTTTGTTTAGTAAACTCTTTCCGAGCTGGATCTGTAGGCATTGCTTTCCTGCCCAGTTTCAGCTATACACACACAGGAATCACCTGCTGACATTCTTCAAGTTCAGGCTACCTTCCCCTTGCCAATCAATGAGGAAAGTCTTCCAGTAAGTGCCAAACTATGTACTAGAGCTTAATAAGAGTTCCTGATAGATATTTGTTCTACTCAAGACATTTATAGTGGCATGCTCTTACAATGAACTTATTTTCTGAGCCAAAGAATATCTCATAACTACACATGAACTTCCAAACAAGAACTGGAAGCTTTTGGGGTGGAGGGAGAGTGAGATGATTGCTGGATACAAGCTGAGGTTATGCACGTTTGATTCTTAGGGAGTCTACCATTGTGGATATCATTCAAAGAAGGCTTTTGGTGCTGTTCCTTACTTCATCAGGCGGTCGGGTGGGAACATATTGATTGATAGGTATCTTCCATTGCCTGCTTTGTTTATTGAGTTTGTATTCTAGCAAATGCAGAAATTTTTTTGCAAATTACATGGTGGTGTACTCAAATATTTTGAAAGATGAAGATGATAATTTCAGAACAGACAAAAAGTTGAAGATGCTGGCATTTAGTTGCTGATATTTTCAGAGAACACCCGTGTTGCTGACACTGACTTTAAAAAATACCAGAGGTTTTGCATGATTGTTTCATATACATACACTGCGTCCTCCAGTGAGTGGCGTGTTGGGGAAGGTCTCCTTTTCTCTCCTTGAGGTCAGGAGTTTGCAAGAAAAGTTTGCTATATTTTCATCATTTAGAAAATTGAGAAATCTCATCCTAAAGCTATAAAAACACCCAACTAAGGAAATAAAATATGTCCAGAAGAAAATAATACTGTAAAAAACTGATGACCACTGGCCACAAGTAGATTATTGTCATTATCTAGTAATCATAATTTACAATAGAACCATCACCCCTGCACACCAGGAAGTGTAATCAGCTTTGTTGGATTTTCTTTTTTCCTGTCAACAAAACAATTTTACTTCTAAGTTGAAAATAAGTGCTTTTCTATTGTTCGTAGGCAAACAGTCCTCGCTACACGGAGCAACTAGCCCGTCAGTTGGATAAACTAGGTGGAGTGCAATACATGTTTTCTTTCACACAGGTAAGATCCGCAAGCAATTCAAGCTTAATTCTGAAATTACTCATGTATAAATAGATATGGCATTCCATAGACCACAAAACCATGTGCAGCTTAGAACAGATTTACGAGTGTCAGCAGCTATACATTCTCTTTATCATCTGCTCTATTCACCAAAATTTTTGATTGTTTATACATCAAAATCAAGGAATGCTCACTCCGAAGTTCACCTTTTTGCAGAGATGATGTTGCAGATCATGCACGCTGGCATAAAAGATATCATTGTACTCGTATTTTACATACAATTGAGGTAAGTGAATAGTTTTTGTTCTCCTATTATACAGGCCAGCGCTAA
The DNA here is from genome assembly GCA_029204225.1 of Diphasiastrum complanatum. Taxonomy (NCBI): domain Eukaryota; kingdom Viridiplantae; phylum Streptophyta; class Lycopodiopsida; order Lycopodiales; family Lycopodiaceae; genus Diphasiastrum; species Diphasiastrum complanatum. Next base: position 24,167,624 of record CM055097.1, on the reverse strand, counting down.
AGTCAGAGTGCATCTAGCGTTTGAGTTACATAAAATAATTTTCTCTTTATGTTGAGATAGAGAAGTCAAAATGTCATAAAATGTGGAAAAGGACCTTTCTTGCATTGCTTTGTAGTTTAACACCCTTCCCAACAAGTGCTCGGGAAGCATCAGATTGACGTTAGCCACTAATGTATCCATAGACATTTCAGCATCGATAGCAAATGAAGAATTTTCTTTTTTGCGTTGCCTAATGGTCTTCTGTTGGTGAATAGTTGCAACCAACTACTGCAGATGTGGAGATAAAACTTGAAGGGACAGTCCTTGGGATCTTGGTCCTGAAATAGATCTTATTTTTACTCCTGGACACACAGAGGTACAGTACCTTGAATGCAAATCATGTTTCAGCTCTTATTTACATCACTTCGCCGTAATCATTCAGTGATCTATGTTTTGCTCTGCTTTAGCAAGCATTCCCCTTGCTCTTCAGCAAACACCGGGATAGTGTGGCAGAAGGGCTCTCATTTTGCAGGATGGTTACTAGCTTATCAAGCATTCTGCCACCGATCCATTTGAGTAATGAAACTTATCAAGTCGTTGATTTGTACAGGGTTGTGTATCTTTGTTATACAAGCATTTAAAGCTTTGTTTGCTGGAGATCATCTCGCAGCTCATAGGGAAGGGGGATTGCATAATCTTCGAGATTATAATTGGTATTCTGGTACACCATCTTTCTTTGAACTCTTGGAATCTAGAATCTTGTCTATAGGTCTATCTTTTCGTGTGTGCTCTCTTAGAATGAAACAAATGTTTCACATACTGCAAAGGAGGTTGTCATGTTCAGTTAAGCCTCAAGTATTTCCAGAAAATCTAGGCATCCACAAACACTAAAACCTGGCTTTGACGACTTACTGGTGACTTCAACTCAGCACTTCATCGGAAACCTTCAGGAATTTTTTTTTGGAGTGAAGGATGAAATCGCACCTGTGATAAATATATGACCATCTCTTTTTTGTTTTAGTGAGAATGCAGATTGACAGTACACGCCTCCTACTTCCTCTTGACTTTGTATGGGTTTTACCAGGTAGAAATCCTCATGTTTCCTGTCTCTGTGCTGCATAACTGTTTCAGATCATTTAGCAGCAGTCTGATCTTAATCTTGTGATTTGGTCAGTAGCAATTCTGTCCAGAGATGATTGATTCCATATATTGGGTGATGGAAAAATGGGCACAGGCCATGGTCGGCGCATAATAATTCACAGATGTTGATGCAAAAAACACAGCACTTCAAAAGCTTATTGATGAGAGGAGGAAGCTCTACAACCCCAACATTGATCAATTACCCAAATCTTGGAAAGTGGGCCATGGAAGGAATGAACACAAGCCATTTCAAAGACACATCTGTATGTGTAGATATTCTGAAGCTGTAAACCAAAGCTGGCTCTTTATCTAGATCACATTACTAGCAATCTTATAGTGCACATACTGTGCAGTGTGCACCACTGATGGACATTCAAGCATATACTTAACACTAGCTGTTTCTTTTGCTTGAAACCAATTGAACATTTGTCTTGATGGATAGGAGACATTCTATTCAAGATGTATATAATGTAAAACCTTCCCCATTTCTCAATTCATAATTTTACATGGCACAGTCTTCTTGTCTCTTTTTTTCCCTCCTTTCTTGTGGATCTTTTGATAGATTTGATCTCACTCATGTTTTAGTGGACTCATGAATTCTAGGAGAGGAAAGGAGGCCTTCACCACATTTTCAAATTTTCATGTTCCTCTCTTTAGGTAATGGGAAAGGACATGGGCTAATAAGTTGCATGTTATGCCCTAATCTTCTTATATTGACTGTTTTTATATTGACTATAGTTTCTTAGACAAAATAAAGCTGGCCAGCAAAACTTCTCGCTTTCTTTCATTTTTTTCAAACTTCCCCTTGTGTTAGAAATATGAACATTTGTACATGCTGATGGATCAACATTGAAATTTGTGTCCAAAATGCAAAATGTAAAAAATTTGCTAAAGGGCAAGCTTTGCCAGCATCATGCCAACCGGTATAACTCTATTAATTGCTTGATTTAATTTCCAGGGCAAAGCAGTTAGAGATTAAGACTAAACAAGGTGCACCACCAAAGGTTCATAAAATTTTATACATGGCTACAAGCTAGAGATTCAACATGACTCAAACCGGTTGTCTTAT